>JAQGCM010002557.1:0-10944 GCA_034699705.1 Hymenaphorura dentifera
TTCATATTTGGTTACTACGTGAACGTTAACTTCGTGTCAACAGGATACGGTTTCGGAGGGAGAAAAGGAAGGAGATTTACTTCCGATCTTAATAGAGTAGATAATTATTATTATCGGTTCGTCGCTAAGGTAATGATTAACAACACAGTAGAGTTGCTGGCTGCAGCTTTTAAATGAGCACGGAATACTGCATTGGCTAACTTCAGCGCACTACCCACCGAAAACCGAAATCTGTTGTCTTTTAAAACCAAATCTAGCTCTAAATTACGATTACGAGTCCATCCCTTCAATTTACTTGGATCACTTCTTGAATTTAAAAATGAACAACTTTTATTAGAATTTGGCTTATACTTTTCACTGACTTTGACTTTACACCCTATCATATGTGTGTGTGTGTGTGTCCTTCAAATTTTTGGCCTAAATTTGACCGTGAACTTCACCTTACCCAAAATATCGAGAACGCTCTGATGATTGCATATGATGACGCCAGAAAATTCACCCTCCTGACCCTCCAAATTATTTGCACCGTGAATTTCCCATTCGACGCCCAACAATGAGGAGGCAGCGCGGACGAACGGTGCAGTCCAACTGTATTGGTAAATAGAAACAAATTGGTTATTATTGTCAGGTTAAAAGCTAGCCAAAAGTCAAGACTGGGCTAATTGTAAATTGTTGCTTGAGAATTTACTGAGAATATCGATCGTGGTTAGTCCAATCAATTGTTTACTATTATGTATTGACAAATTTCAATTTGACTTTGACTTACTTGATGTTGTTCGGATCCTTTGGCTTGAGAAAGAAGAGGGGAAGAGTGATCAGAGTCCAGCACGAAACCCAGACCACGTAGAATACAAATTTAAATTTGTAGCGAAATTTGGGCGACTCTTCGTAGAGAAGGTTGAGGAGGAAAACAGCTGGTAGAATGATGGCTAGAAGCCAAGGGGAGGTCAGGATCCACCACATGGCGAACCAAATCAAGGTCAAGTTCAAAAAGTGACTGGGCGGACGCGAAGGGATAACGTCGACGTCTTCCAGCTTAAATTTGCAAATTAATTTCGCGAAGTTCAATTTCTGCGAGTGGAAGACTGGCTGCTGCTGCTGCACTGGATGTGCTGGAAGACCAACTGACTGCCAATGCCAACTGCTGTCAGTAGACTGTTGCTGCGTTGAGTGATTGCAATTAATGACAATATCGGAAAACCAATCACAATTTTTGCAATGATGGATGGATGGATGATGGAAAGCAAATAAATTCCTAATTCAGCCTTTCTGTGTCCTGAGTTGAGCAGAGTTGTAAATGTAAACAATCCACTCCAAAATTTGTGTCAAGTCAAGCAAGCAAGGTAAGTTCAAGTGGGTGGCCTGTTCTCTTCGGTGCGGTCCGGGTCAGCTCCTCAGTTCAGTTCTGCTTGGGATAGCAAAAAAAAATAATCAAATAATTTTGACTTTGGACAGTCCAACTTCCAAATGCAATAATTTTATCGACAAATGTTAGTTTAGCTCGTTACTTCATAATTAGTGGAAATTGGAATTCCTAATCCTAGCAAGCTTACACCAATCGCACGACTGCGACTGCCGATTGGATATGCACGACATCAACAATCAACACTGCCAGTCAGTCAGTCAGTTGGTTTTGTCGATTGATTGTTGCGGAAGTGCGGAACCAAACAACCAACAACACCAAAATGTCAAATCTGAAATACGGTGTGCGGGAACTGGGAAGTTATTTGCAATTGGCTGGGAAGAAAATAGAAATCTGAAAAACTTAGAAATAAATTGACGTGCGTTCTCTTGTGCTTTGCTTGCCAAAAAAGTGTAAAATGCACACTTCCCCACGTTCCCAGCCCGACTGGACTGACAGATCGGCTAGGCCTAGATGGACTTTTACTTTTGTCACTTTTTGCTATGCCAATAATGCAATGTTGGACGGATTGGATTTCGGGTTTACTTTTGGACACTTTACTTTGCTTTACTTTGCTTACTTTACTTTTGGACACTTTACTTTGCCTTGACAACACATCGGTTTGTTGCTTACTTGGTCTAATCCCCCAACCCAACGTTTGAGCAAGGCGTGGTTTGAGTATTTCTAGTATAGTAAAGGGCATAAGTCCCCACCAAAACCAGGTACAAATGTCTCCTTAGTCTTTTTACTTGTTACAGTTACAAAGCTTGCTACTTATAATAAATCAGGCTAATTGCAATTTCTTGTATTGGAAATTCATTTGTTCCGCAAATACCCTTAAGCGCTCCCAATTAGGGGTAAAAATGAGTGTATTTTCGAAGCCAACAATGCAATGGTTTCTTTTCAAAAATGAACAATATTAACTTGGAATTTTAATCTTGTCTACTTTACTTAAAATTGAGCCCATGTTAAATTTTAAAATTCTTTTTTCGAAAATTTTTAGAAACAGAAATTTATTCAATTGTTGTTTGGCTTGGTTAGGTTAAACCCAGGAGCCGGCAAAAATTAACTATTTTTGATCCAACCACAGTAAATAGGGTCTTGTCTAAACACCGTGGTTCTTGCCTAGGATTCGGGAATCACACTTGCATTGCACTGCCTGAAAAAGTGCGCGTGTGGCGGCTGGCCCGGCTGAGAGATTTGATGCACGTGCTCAACTTTACCCGTCAATTCTTTGAATCAAAATCACAGATAATTTTCACTTCCACTCACGAAAAAATTTGCTCTTCCGTTTCCGTTTTATTTCTTTTATTATTTTTTTGTTTTTTTTGCTGTTAAGTTTAATCTGCTAAGTTTCCGCTCTTGTCTTGTATGATTAGCAACGAATTATGTGAAATTTTGAGGTGACAAACACAAACAGTTAACTTACTGGCTGCTGGTAAGGCGCAAACAGTCACAAAACCACAAATTTATTATTTGCGATCAGTCAGACTCAGAACAGAATACACACGTTTTGGTTAGATTTTTGCAACTTACTTTTCTACGCCTTTCTTGGGCTGAATCGCAAACTACTAGTGCAGTTTTAGAGGTGAGTTTTTAGTTTGCTCAATAATAATAGATGTTAATTCAAAAAAACAATTATCGTCTCGTCCCTCGTCGTTGGTTGTGTGGAACAATTCAATCGAGTTGATTCCAATTCACAACACAAATTGGAAAACTTCAGATCGATTTATTTTAGAATCCACTTGTCATTTGTTTACTCAAAAGTGGCTGAAACTTTTGCACTGGTCACTCAATGCTCACTTGTTAGTCGCTACGCTAGCCAGTATGAAATGGCTTGTGTGTAGGTTTACCGTTTACGTATAGTTTATTTGGGTCATGGTTCAAGTCACACAAAACAGCGTTGACCTTCACGTTGACGGCACTGATCCGACATTGGTTATTGGTTCAGATCGCTTCACCAGACTGGAGGACTGGACTGGTAAAGATTAAAGATTTACCAGATTTGAACAAGACAACTTCTGCTGTTATTACTTTAACTAACTAACTTCTTATTGCCAACTGCTGAGTGTAAATGATCCTGATGCTATCTGTCAACTACCTGCAGGCTCTTTGTTTTGATTGTTGACTATGGCATGGCATGGCGTGGTCACTTGATCGTACGTACGATTACACTGTAATTTAATTAACTGGTTATCGTTCATAAGACGTGTGAGTCAGTTACTTGTGATTCTGACAGCCTTTTTCACCTTTGGACTTTGGTCAATAAGTCACTTCAATTGACAATAGCTGTTGTTGCGATTATTACATTGTGAGTGCGTACTTATTGGAGAACAGTAGAGTATTAGAGTACAATTACCTAGTTTAGTTTAGTTTGGTTGGGCTGCTAATGGGCACTGCTGGCACTGTCAGTCAGGATAAGCAAGTACAACTTCATATTGCGAAAATTAGGAATTATGCGAATATTTAGATAGAGTCGTCGTCGTAGTTGATTTGGGCTGAATGAATTGTGGATTGGATTGGATTAGTGAATCGAGTTGTGGCAGTTGGTTTTGGTATTGCATGTTGGTGTTGAATTGCGTAATTATACTTGTACAATGCGAGGGATTGGGATAATGAGGAATCATTATAAATCTGGCTGTTGGTTGCTGAATGATCTCTTCATCTCAATGCTACAGACTGGATGTGAAATGAGCCAAAAGAATTTGCAATGCAATGCTTACGAAAGCGAATGTGAATGCGAAGCAAAATGCTCATTCATGTTTTTTATTTGTGAGCGGAGCGATGAAAGGGATGACGTTGATATTAGTTTACTTTACTTTTTACGATGACGGTGAGCTGAGCTCTGCCAATTTTGAATTTTGCGAATGTTGAATGACCTTGTCCTTGCCTCGGCCGACTGGCCGCCTTTCTCATGTAATGTTCCATTCCCATGATCCGTGAATGTGATTTTGCTTGAATTCCTGCGTTTTGCAGGGATCTTTTTATCAGGAAGGAAGTATGTAATCTTATTCTCTGCTCATGGTAGATTAGATTCCACTCGAACAATGGTAAATGGTTGGCTCGGTTTCATTGTTGGCTAGGGTTAGGCACGTGTTTGCGCTGGTTGAGATCTGGATCTGGGCTGGGACTAGGATTACAAATTAACGAATTCAGAATTGAACCAAAGCTGCAGGCTGCAGATTGCACACTCAAACCAATTAATTATTGACTTGGAAACATTAGACAATATCGGCGGGCGAATGCCTTGAAAATATTTTTAACTGAAAATTGATGTGAATTTTGGTTTCCTTGGCAGAGAGACGAAGAAAACTCAAGCTAATCCTGACGAATAGTCATCAAAGATTAATGACAACGACAACAGAATGGGCCAAAGACAATCATTTTTAGAACCAGATCTGAACTGAACTAACTAATTACTACTATTCCTGCCTGTTTTGGAGTGTGGACCTTCTCATTCCAAAAAATCTTACCTTCCAAATTCAGTCCGAAATGTCACAATCATATTCGTATTACCTGCACGATTAAATGTAAGTCATGTCCAAGTCCAATAAAATTTGACGTTCTACCCTCGCCATCGGCTTGCAATTTTTTGCAGAAATTGAACTTTTCGCTCTCGACAAAGCCTAAACTAAATTTCAAAATTTTCTGTTCCTAGAACCCGCTGACTGCGAAGAAAGCTAACGCTCAACTCAATAATGCCGCAACCTCGGCGTCAAAAAGTGGTCACTGCCTTCATCCTCCTCGTCGTAACCATGATCGTGACCAACTTGATTTTGCTCACTGTCTATGCAGGCTGGGCTCTCGAGGCGCAACAAAATCCTTCCACCGCCAATCACACTTACTGGAAGTCGAAACCAAGGGAATACACAAGCATACGATTTGTTGTAAGTCTCAGGAGTGAAAATCGAGCCTTTTGATATTTAATACTACTACTTCTTAAGACCATTAAAGAACTTGCTGGAGCCGCCAAAACCACCTGGAAAGTAAAATATTTCATTGTTGTCGTCTGCACAGCTATTCTGCTGCCGAATTGCAACTGAGCGCTTTGTTTTCGTGCTTTTCAATCAATTTGTAATTTTAATCTCAAATGCTGGTCTCATTGTTGTAATTTGTCAAACTTAGAGACACGGCAACGGCCAAACCTTCCTGTTCACACCTGAAGCCTTGAATGAGGCTCAAATTTTCTCTGTAGTCCATCGAATAGAGATTTCTCTACAGAGAAAGAGTGAGTCACTGCTCAGCAGAACCGTCCATGGAGTCATCCGCCTTGAGGGCAGACTACGCAGAGAGCTCGAGAAATCACTGCTTGAAACACCGAAAAAATATTCGGAGCCAGAGCGTATTTGGAAATCGATACGAGATGTAAGTCGTATCCGTACCCATACCGTACCGTCCAGGACAACAAATAGTTTTGAAAATTGGCCTATCCCTAAATTTCAATAATTTTCATTGCTGCTACTTTCCAGTGGCCAGTGACGACGCAGCTCAAGACTTCTCTTGGCCAAATCATTCGATTCACTTCTCAAGTTGAAATACTCCAAGCCATGAACACACGGCGAGGAACACAACTCAAAATTGAACTCGTGCTTGCCGGTGGTCAGCTTGCAATTTTTAAACCAAAATGGTATGACAAAGACTTTGTAGTGCATGGAGACGTTTATGGAGGCAAAGATCGTCATTTTGGTGAAATTGCATCGTTTTATTTGAACCAATTGCTTGGATTCAATGCTGCTCCGCTCACGATGGGAAGACGAATTGATTTGCTCAAGGAGATTATGCCGATTGCCACAGAGGGTCTCAAAGGAACTTTTTTCTATAATCAGAGTAAGCTCGAAAAGCTTAAAATCTTAGTATTAGTAGGGTAAGGGAAGGGGCAGGGCAGGAGATACTGTCTGGATAATTATATACTTTGCACAAAATGCGAGACTTTGTTTTGGAAGCTCCGCGCCAATGTTTCAGTTGTTTGCTAAACGAAAAATTTCGCAAATTTAATCCCGAAATAATTTTTTTTTGTAATTTGCAGCCACTGACTTGTGCTTCTATGGGATTTGCTACTATTGCAAGCCGGAAGATTTTGTTTGCGCGGAAGGAGTGGAGTTGGACGGAGCACTAATTTTGATTTTGAGTCAAAAAATCCGTACGATTCCAAATCCATGGCGAAGAACTTACAAGAAAGGTGTGTTTGCTCCTTGGGAATTAAATCAAACCACTTTCTGTCAGGATCTGAACATGAAGGCATCGTATGACATGAGTTTAGCGGAGCAAGAAGAGGTCAGTCCGCCCAGTGCAGTGCCCAGATTTTTTTTGCAAGATTTGCTGAGCCCACCCTGCTGATGTAGCATCAGCGATGCTTTCCCATTTCTTGCAAATTTCGACAGCCACTGCCGAAGAAGGGTGGGTTCGGCCAGTAACACATGTCAAATAGGTTGGCAAGGGAAAATCGTCATAGTGTACCCCTACTCGTTGCATGAGAGAATCGAATTGGAAAAATCTGATTTCTCATTTGACTCCCATATGTTATGTGAGGTATTTTATTCTAAATTTGCGTATGCCTAAAATCAGAATTTGAGTATTGCAAATATTGCAATCTACCACTATATTTTTTTGTAATTTGTGATTATATGTCCAACTGATTTGACATGTTTTGTTGCTGGCCTAAACCATTCTTCCTGAGTCATTGTCATTTTTCAGTGCAACTGCCACAGTGACAGTGCCAAATGCCTTTTTGGACGCAGAACACTCAGAAATTGCAACACATTTTTGGGCACAATTCCAGTGCTGTCTTGCTAAAAATGGTTCATAATAAATTAATAATTCAGAAGTATAATTTGAAATTATTTGTTTGTTTCAGTTTGTGCTGGATCTGGTGGCTGTGTCTGTTTTTGACTTTTTGATTGGCAACGGTGACCGTCATCACCTGGAAATGTTCGCTGACAAGGAAAACGTCATGTCCGGACATTCCAAATCCATTTTGCTCATTGATAATGGGAAAAGGTAACATGGTAACGCCACTGGGGGACTAGGGCTAAATCCACTACTTGTAATTTTGCGAAAGTCGAAAGTTTCTCGTAAATTCAGAGGGCACAATTCCTGCCTCATATTTTTGTAATGAGCAGTAGGCAGAACCAATTGAGATAAAGTTTGTCGTTTCTAGAAACTGATTTTGCAATTCACGGACTTCTTTTTTGTAGTGATCAATTGTTTCTCTATAGTGATCAATTTTAATCTGTTGTTCTCCTTTGAATTGGTTTTGTTTCAGTTTTGGAAATCCTTACGAAGACTACATTGACATCCTGGCTCCACTCTTCCAATGCTGCAAGATTCGGAAATCATTATGGAACACTCTGTCCAAATTTAGAGGAAGGTTGGGTTCGTCTCTCAACTCTGTCACGTCATTTGACCCCCTCTATCCCTTACTCGCCAAGGAGCACTTGGCTGCTCTCGACCAAAGACTGGAAATGATCTTCGCAACCGTCCAAGTCTGTATGGAGATGAACTCAGACTCAAATGTAATCGTTTAAGTTGTAAGTCCGTCGCGGTCTCCTCAGCTTCTCAAATTCAAATTTATCGTAAAATATTATATGTATGCACAAATTATGAAACCAAATCACAATGCAACTAACTCTGTAAAGCTAGATTAAATTTATTATTAGAATTACTACATTGCTAGAGTTAGAAAATGTGTACGTGGAGTGTGTGAGAATTCTTGTATTCTCAATGCGTGCCATACAATATTGCAACAAAACAACGAGGTGCTTGCACTTGCAGTGCTCAAATTATGTACAATCTAATTGCTAGATATTTTAAAAGAGAGAGTGCTAGAAATCTAGAAAACTAGCGAGGTACCATCAATCTCACTCAAACAATGTGCCATAGCGAGGAACTAGGAAGTTGAGGATTTCGAAATTTTGACCTCGTCAAAGTTGCGAGGCTGTGGCTGTGACCCGGAGCGCAGAATTAGTCGCCATAGAACATTAGAAGTCATGTTATAACCATTGATAGCGTATTTGTAGAGTAGAATCGTCCAACCAAACATGTGACTTGTGTACGTTCTGCTCAAATTTTGATGAAAATTTGTGACCGCGGTGCGGACAGAGCTTCAAAGGTTTGCAACACTCTTGCTCAATTGCATGCTAGAAATCTACGTATTTATGACCTGTGCACTAACTTATTCTTAGACTTGAAAAAGTGAAATGACAATAAAAGTCATGAGTGACTAAAATATAAACTCGTTTCGTAGTTTTTCTTTGTGGTGAAATTTGACCGCATCTAGGCGAACTTTGTCGATCGGATGGTTTCCAACAGTCAGTCAATTTGTGCCTCTCAAATGCATCCCCGCCCGCCACTCATTTTTGAAATACCGTCAAGACTTCTCGAAAACTGGCGTGTGATTGTTTTTTCTTGTAAAATTGACCCCGGCCCAAGACCAGGACACAGGACAGTACTTTTATCGGAAGAACTTGCTGGATTCGGCACGGCATCCTCCTGGAAGGCCCAAACTCCGTGACCGATGTGATGATGTGAGTGTGGAGTTTCCAATAATTCTGGCTCTGGGCATATTTCATACACTTGGGGATAATGCGGAAGTTCATTAGAGAAAAATACCTTATTTACTTGATATCGAAAAAAGAAAAATTGTAATTGTAGCTGATTTCATATTTACAAATATAGTTCAGCCAAATTAATCGCCATTAGTCTCAGCCTCAGCCCTTCCAATTCCAACAGCCATAGCACCATAATCCGTGTTTTTTTTTCAAATTCCATTCGTTTCTTTCCAATTCCATTCCAAAAATGTCCAAAATATCACGGCCGTCCTCTTCTTCCGTCGCCTTCAGTTTTGGTCGGAGCCCCTCCACCAGCGCTCGCTCCGCCACGACCACCGCGATCTCCGCCTCCACGTGAACCTCTACCTCTGCCCGTGCCTGGATCGACAAAAAATACAAAATTACAAAATGTTATTGCTATTGTTATTAGCCCTGAAGAGGACAATAGGGCGGCAGGAGAAAGAATGCAGATTTTCGATTATGTTTTAGTCTTGTTGCATCTTTACCACGTCCCCTGACGGTCAAGAATTTTGCAGTTTTCCTTGCTCCAGCCCCAGATCCAGAGCCTGGCCCAGAACCGGTGTACTTTCCTTTTCCCGAATGTTTGAACATCGGTGCGTTTTTGAACATATCGGGAAGAACAAAAAACCGGATTTTAGAACCACGAATGAAAACCATCTGAAGAGGACCAACAACTTTGCCATCGCGATGAGTGACCGTGACGTCGGACAGCTGACAGTTCATGTTGTCTTCAGACTCCACAAGTTTCCCACGAAACATTTCTCCAGTCTTGATCTCTAAGGTGATGATGTGGCCTTCAGATTCGTGTAAAACTTTGATCGGTACTCCGATGGACATGATGGCTCAATCAGGTTAGCTGCGCACTTTTAAAATTAAAACACACAAATTAGACGTGTACGCCAGCTGCAGCCAATCCGAACTCTGTCTCTGTCACACTAGTTCTCTCTCATTTTTAAAATTTGAGTAAAAATCAAGTACCTTAGTTTTATTTTTCGTGTCAGCTTTCTTGCTAGAAGTGCTAGTAAGTCTCAAATCTTCGAAATTAATTTCTTTTAATCGAATTTTGACTTATACTCAAGTATTCTGTACTCTTCGCAAAGCCGTGACACTGACAACTGACGAGTGATTGATTGACCTCACCTAAAGTTTACTGACTGGCTTTGGCTGGCACTTGCACTTGGAGGTTGGGCGATTGAAGGTAGAGAGTTCAACCCTCGAAATCTGTCTTTTCTTCAAACTTTGAATTTCTCGCAGAGTTCACCAAGGCCAGCCGCAGTCCCCGAACACGTCATGCAAGTGCCAGCCAGTAGTGCCCCAAACGAAACGAAATACACCGTGTGTCGTTGCCGTTTATAGATGTTTCGAATTTTTCGAAATGAAACGAACATGAAGTTAGTGCATTTAATTTCGTACCGGTTGAAACGAAACATTTCGAAAGTTCAAAAGTGCTACACGTGTACTACCAAGCATGAATGCGATGATGCAGAACATATCTAGGGTTCCGGCCGGAGGAAAGGAAACGCAATAGTTACAATTTCAAATGACCTTCCTTCAGCGTATTGTTAAGAATATTTCAGTAAATTTTATGTGGGGTATGAAATTACTTGACAAAGTAAAGTTACATTTTTAAAGCGACCATCCAATCTGTCCTAGAATTTGTTGTCAATTCCAAGTAATAAAGCAGCAAGGAGTTGAAGTTAAGAGTTGAGTAAATTACTAATTTTACTAATTACTATCAGAATTTTTACTGACACGCTGTGCTTAGAACTAATCGTTAACTGCTAAATATTTTATGATTGGAACTGGAAAAGTAATACATTGCTGTACTGAACATTTTGGCGCATTTTTATTGATACTATAACGATATTTCGTATTCTTGGGGATGATTAATTTTCAGTTCGCCAAACCTCCTTTCTTTGTTTTGGCTTTTTGGCTATCTTGAAGTATTTATTGGTTTGCTCTGCTAGTTGGAAT
>JAQGCM010002558.1:0-10943 GCA_034699705.1 Hymenaphorura dentifera
AACAATCAATTAACTGGCTGGGTAATCTGAACTGAGCTCAATAACTGAGTCACCCTTCGTCCGAACCGGGTCTCGTCTCGAGTCACCCAAAAACGGCAAGCTGATGCTGCTGTTGCATGATGATTCGGATCAATTTTTGACGTGTCATTCCACTGCAACTCGACTCCACTGCACTGTTTGCACTGCTCCTGCACAGTCTGCTTTGTATTTTGATAACAAAGTGCAACTACATCTTCATTGTTGTACAAATACAATATGTATGTGTATGCGTATGTATTGCAGCTTGAATGGAATTCGGACCCGAGGATGACGAAGATGCCAATAATCAACTAAACTCAACAATAACGATGGCCAGCAGACCTCAAGTCAATATGCTTCTGTTTGATTAGTTTGATAATTGAGCTCTTTAACCTCATGCAGTTCAGTCCAACTCACGTCTGGCTGGTCAGATTTCTGGCTCAGATATTTGTTGAGAAAACACGCACAAGTCTACATATGAAAAGGGCTCGTGAATTCCATTCAGAATAAAATAAACACTATAGTAAAAAATTTGGTATGACGGATCAGGAATGACCAATCAAAATGCAATTTAATTCAGCACAGTCTTGGAGTAAGGATCTTCAGACGTACATTTTGTACTTGCGCTAATACCGTAAATGACTGAATAGAACCCGGGTCTTAACGCTGATCGAAGAAATTTAATCCGGGTTTTACGAAGGCAATTTAAATACTTGGGTTTTACCGGCGCAGCTCATGTCTTGCAAATTTTTAGTCAGTATACAATTATTACAAACAAAATGTCTGGCGATTGGAATTGGTGTGAAAAGTCTAATAAATTTAAATTGCAACATGTGAGCTTTGCATTGGCATTTGCTTTTTTGTTTTTGAGACCAAAATTTCAAAAAAATATAGCATGGGTTTTGATTTTAATTTACAAATAGGGCGAATTTAGAATTTGAGGATAGTCAGTCAGAAGTCTTGGACCACCGCACCGGACACTGCAATTTGCACGTTCGAAATATTTCGGGAACATTGAAAACGATTGAAAATTAAAATTTGCTATTTTCAGTTTTCACTCAATTTTGAATTTATTTAGTTTGACGGCGCCAAGGCGTCATAGATAGACTCAGAATTTTTTGCGAGGTTTTTAGTGCTTAAATTCAAATTGGAAGGACGGTCACCGTTTTTCACACTTCCACTTTCACTGCCACGTGTCACTGTTTGCACTGCAAACTTTGCAGTGCAATTTGTGCCGGCATTTATTCATTTGTACATTTGCAAATTTTGTCCCTCAAATATGGCCAACATCATCACAAATTGTTTCATTTGCAACCAAGTATCCCCTGACCTGACTGTCCAAACTGATCCACATTTAAGCAGTCGTGTCAAAAATTTGTTCGTTTTGTTTCAACGTGCTGTTGACCTCATTGACCTTGGCGGTGTTCAGTCCGAAGTCGCCGCCCAAATCTCATTCTGCAAGTCATGTTTGGATGAACAGGACGTAACTAAAAATATGCTGGACAAACTCATGCAATTAGTTGAGCTCGTCAAGACAAAAATGCGACTGAAATTTCTGGAGAGCAAAATCCAATACCGTGGCCTTGGGATTTCCAGCAAGGGTCTGGAGCTTGACGGCGGCGCAGCAGCAGTGGGAACGGGAAGTGAGAGTCAGCTGGTGGCTGGTAATTAACATACTTATTGGTAGATTTCTAATTTCATTCTTAACGAGCTATTATTATAGGACCCCAATTTTCACTCTTTTCCCCAAAAATATTAATAATTTCCCACTTATGCCACTTAACCTTTTTGACATTTGCCGTACTTTTTTTACCCGGTAAAAAATATAATTTTACACTACTTATATTTTTTTCACACTTAACATAATCATTTATGTAAAGTGAAATCAAAACTCACTAACTAGCTGGTAAATTGAAACAAAACACCCATTCATGGCCGTTTCGGCCATGGATGCCCTCCCCCGTTTGCGTTTGAGGTACATCAAAATTATAATCACCAAAATTTTTGACTGAATTAAAAATATTATTTTCTGATTTTTGAGATATTTTGAAAAATCGTAATGGGGAAACTCGATTTTGCCATTTTGCTCATTTTTGAAAAATTCAAAAAAAATAAAATAAAGTTGCCCAAAACCAAAATGATATTGACAACCTAATCTCGATTAATTCTCACGTAGGGCGTGCCAGAGATTGGAAAAAAATATCGCGGTATTAGGTGCTTAGAACACCTCGGAAGTGTCCCTAATTAGTGGAAAATAATAGTGGACGTTTTGTATTGACACAGTGCCGAACTCGAGCTCAACGTCAACGTTGATGACGGATTCATCAGAGACTCCCGGAATCTTCAGTCCAGGCCCAGGCATCGCAAGGACCGGAATTGAACTAAATCATTTCTTGAGTCAGACCACTCCATCTGAGTATCAAACAATTTTTAATTTGCCAGATTTTGGACTTGGCAGGTAATCCTACAACCCAGGATTTCCTGGGTATAGCAACACAGCTTTAAAAACAGATGACGATAATGGCTCCCGTTCTTTGATACGTATTAGATGATTGATTAGAAATAATTTATGCCTTTTTGTGATCTGGTCTAACAGATCGTCCTCGGTTTCATCGGTTTCACCGGAAATCCAGAATGCTCAACTATTAGATACGAACGGCCAAGATGGAGTCCAGAATATTTCGAACGATAGTGGGGGTGAAACGACGAGCTATGACGATTTGGATTCAGAGCAATGGTCATCTGACGCAACGACAAATTCCGAAAATCCAGGTAAACCTTTATCACATTTGAGTATTTTCCAAAAATCCGCATTTTTGGCACAATTTTATTAATCATCTTCACAGGCATGATGGCAAAAGCTTCGAGTGATCCTTACAACGCGATTCGACAAATTAGCTCTGGAGAAGAGAATAAGCCGCCGACGAGCCCTTCCATCCCGAGCAATAATCATCAGAACGAGCCAACCGTGAATGAAAAGAAACACAAATGTCAAGTGTGCCCTGCCAGCTTCAAGGACAAGCATAAACTAACGGTACATACACGAGTCCACTCTGGAGAAAAACCCTACTCGTGCAGCTTTTGCTCAAAAACGTTTTCAGACGAAAGTTGCCTGGTACGCCACAAAGTACTTCATGGCGGGGGAAAGCCGCGCCGTTGCAGAATTTGCCCGAAGGCATTCGCCAGACCATCCGATCTAAAGATTCATGAAAGAATCCACACTCGTGAGCAGCCGTTCGAGTGCAAAATGTGTTCAATGAAATTTTCGCAAGCTGGGCACTGTAGGCGTCACATGGAAATGCCCACTAGAGAAAAGCCGTACAAGTGCACAATTTGCTCCGAAGAATTCCTACGACAGGGCTGTGTAAAATATCATAAGAAGACTCATCGTTAATCGTTAGTCAGACTAGACCGGACCTGACCAACTATTTTTTTGGCCTAAATATTTCGTTTTGTTATGTTTTAGCTCATGTTTTTTTATCTCATATCTACAGTAGAATTTGGTGACTAAATTGAGTTGTTCGGGTATTAGATTTGCTTGTATTTTTGTGATGAGCAATAAAATAAAACTTTATCTGAAAATTATCTAAGAATCTGAAATTTGAAGACGGTCTTATCTTACTTTTTTGTCTGTGTAGTTTTCATCTAAAGGTAAAAGTTAAAGTTGCAAATACTGACCGTAGCAACTCGATTTTATAACTCTTCATTTGACGAATAAACGCACTTTAATAATAATTAGGACCTCACGTTTGCACTAAAATTGAGTTTGTAAAGTTTCCGTTTGGAGCATCAGTAATAATTGCAGCCCCTTAATTGTCCTTGTAATTAAACCGTGTGAAATATTTCCGTACTTCGAATTCCGAAAACAGATTTGGAATTCATTCATTTCTTCATATGACGGCAACATAGATAAAACCATTGCTGAGAATTTTCAGCATCAAATTCAAATCTACGAACTCCACGCAACGCAATTTCACAATAATTACTAAATTATAAATTCCTCACAAAATTTAGCAAATTTGTGCTTTGCGTCGTGCCCACCCTTAGCTTTATCAAACTTTGCCAAATATGGCCAACATCGTCACAAATTGTTTCATTTGCACTCAATTGTCTCCTGAGACACAAACTGACCCAAATTTAAGCAGTTCTGGCCCAAGCCCAAGACTTCGTGCCAAAAACTTGTTAGTTTTGTTTCAACGTGCTCTTGACCTTGGCGCTGACCAGTCTGAACTTGTCGACCAAATTTGCTTTTGCACGTCGTGTTTGAATGAACTGGAGCTAGCTAAAAATATGCTGGGTGCGTTTGACCGACTCATGAAAATAGTGGAGCTCCACAAGATCAAAACCCAATTGAAATTTCTGGAGAGCAAAGGACAAGGCTGGCGTTGGATGTCCAGGAAGGATTTAGAGATTGACTGCGGCGCAGCAGAAGTGAGAAGTCAGACGATGGCAGGTAATTAATATGCTCATTGGTAGGTTTCACTCTTTAAAGCAGCAATACTTATCATGAATTCATTTTTTCTATTGAAGCAGTGCTGAACTCGTGGCCAGTATCGATGACAGATTCATCAGAGACTCCCGGAATCTGCAGTCGATTCACGACAAGGACTAGAACCGAACTGAATCATTTCCTTAGTCAGACTCATCAGACCACTCCATCTGAGTATCCAACAATTTCTCATTTGCCCGATTTAGGAATGAGCAGGTAACCATGCCTAAATAATTTTCCTTGGAATAGCAATACCTTTAAAAGCTTGGGACGGGGTTGTGTGCTCCGTTTTATAGAAATTGGATAATCAAACTATTAGATCATTTGTAAGTTAGTTATACGTTTTTTTTGATCTGATCTAACAGATCGTCCTCAGTTTCATTGGAAATCCAGAGTGCTCAACTATTAGATATGAATGGCCAAGACGGAGTCCAGAATATTTCAAACGATAACTGGACTGAACCAACCGGATGTAACGATTTGGACTCTGAGCAATGGTCATTTGACGCCACGACACAACCAGCCGGCACCTTGGCTTCAAGTAAACCTCAGTTCCTCTCCCCACTCTCCTAATTATTTGAATTTTGACTTAATTTTCATAATCTTTTTCTTCACACCAATCAGGCGTTAAGAAGGCAATGGGTTTGAGTGAACCTTGCAACTCGATTCAACAAATTAGCCCTGGAAAAAAGAACCCGCCGGAGAGCCCTTCCATGCTGAGCAAAAAACCTGAGAGCGAGCAAAGGACGAATGAAAAGAAACACAAATGTGAATCGTGTCCTGCCAGGTTCAAGTACAACAGCGACCTAGCAATTCATTTGCGAACCCACACAGGAGAAAAACCGTACTCGTGCAACCTTTGCCCAAAAACGTTTGCAGACAAGCGTAACCTGAAACGCCACGAAGTAGTTCATGGCGGGGGAAACCGGCACCGTTGCAGATTTTGTCCAAAGTCATACGCCAGACCATGCGATCTAATGACACATGAAAGGGTCCACACTCGTGAGCAGCCGTTCAACCCGTTCGAGTGCCAGATGTGTTCAAGGAAATTTTCGCAAACTGGGCACTGTAGGCGTCACATGGAAATGCCCACCAGAGACAAACCGTACAAGTGCACAATTTGCTCCGAGGAATTCTTACGACAGGGCTGTGTAAACTATCATAAGAAGACTCATCGTTAGTCAAACTAGAACGGACCTGACCAACTATTTTTTTTACCTAAATATTTCGTTTTGTTATTTATTTATGTTTAGCTCACGTTTTCATTCATATCTCGACTAGAAATTGATGACTAAATTGAATTGTTTGTGTACATATTTTTTTAAGATTTGCATTCATCTCTTGTGAATGTAATTTTTCTTGCACAAGTTAAAGCCAAATTTACATCAAATTCCATTTGTGTAATTAGATTGGTTTGTTTTTTTGTGGCGAGCAATAAAGTACAGCTTAAGTAAAAAAAATTATCTAAGAATAGCGTGAAGTCTTGCTTTTTTGTCTGAATAGTTTTCAACTAAAGTTCAATAGTAAATTACTGGGCGGTACGCAGTACGTAGTTGCCCTGTTTAGTAGAGTGTTTCCGTACATGACATGGTAATTCCTTAATTTTTAGGGGAGATCATTAAAATCTCAAGAATGGTTTACACTAAAAGTGAGTTTGCAAAATTCCATTCGGAAGATCTGCAATAATTGCGGCACCTTGAATTGTAAATCGTGTGAAATATTTCAGAAACTGCGAATTTTAGTACATACATAAGATTTGAAATTCATTCATTTACTAATATGACGGCGACATAGATTCAGATCAAATCATTTCTGAGAATTTTCAGCATCAAATTCAAATCCATGAACTGCAAGCACTTTCACAATTAAATTCCTCGCAAAATTTTGCAAATTTGTGCGTTGCGTCGTGCCCACACTTTAGCTTTATCTAAGTTTGCCAAATATGGCCAACATCGTCACAAATTGTTTCATTTGCAACCAAGTTGACCAAGTATCTCCTGAGACACAAACCGATCCAAAGTTAAGCAGTAGTTGTGGCCCAGGACTTGATGCCAAAAATTTGCTCGTCTTGTTTCATCGTGCTCTTGACCTCATTGACCTTGGCGCTGACCAGTCTGAACTTGCCGACCAAATTTGCTTTTGCAAGTCGTGTTTGGATGAACTGGAGCTAACTAGAAATATGCTGGATGCGTTTGACCGACTCATGAAAATAGTAGAGCTCTACAAGATCAAAACCCAATTGAAATTTCTGGAGAGCAAAGGACAAGGCTGGCGTTGGATGTCCAGGAAGGATTTAGAGATTGACTGCGGCGCAGCAGAAGTGAGAAGTCAGACGATGGCAGGTAATTAATATGCTCATTGGTAGGTTTCACTCTTTAAGCAGCAATAGTACATAGTCTGTAATCGGATTTAATGAATTATTTTTTTGTATTGACGCACGCAGGGCTGAGCTCAAGGTCAACGTTGATGACAGACTCGTCAAAGACTCCCGGATTCTTCAGCCCAGTCACAGCGACCAAAACTCAACTGAATCATTTCCGAAGGCAGACTACTCCATCAGCATCCGATACAATTTTTCAGTTGCCAGATTTCGGATTTAGCAGGTAATCCTACCTAGGCTTACACAGGAATACCAATAGCAATAAAAGCACGCACAGAAAAGTGCAATTCTGCTGATAGACATTGACAATGGATAATTACATCAGATGAAAGTTATACTTTTTTGTGATCTGGTCTAACAGGTATTCCTCGGTGTCATCCGAAATCCTGAACGCTCAACCATTAGATATGAACGGCCGAGATGGAATCCTGAATATTTCGCACGGTAGCGGGAGTGAAGCAACCAGCTACAACGATTTGGATTCTGAGCAATGGTCATCTGACGCAACGACAACAGCCGATGCTTCAGGTGAACGATAGTTCCTCTTACCTCTTTCCTAATTATCTGAATTTTAACTTAATTTTAACTTAATTTTAATTATCGTCTTCACACAAATCAGGCGTTAAGAAGCCAAAAGATTCGAGTGGACCTTGCCGAGCGATTCAGCAAATTAGCTCTGAAGAAAAGAATCCAGCGAAGAACCTTTCCATCCAGAGCAATAAACCTGAGAGCGGGCCAAGGACGAATGAAAGGAAACACAAGTGCCAATCGTGTCCTGCCAAGTTCAAGACCAAGAATAACCTAACAGTACATTTACGAACCCACACAGGAGAAAAACCATACTCGTGCACGCTTTGCCCAAAAACGTTTTCAGACCTGAGTACCCTGAGACGCCACAAATTAGTTCATAGTGGGGTCAAAGCGTGCCTTTGCAGATTTTGCCCAAACTCATTCGCCAGAGCATCCGATCTAAAGAGACATGAAAGAGTCCACACTGGAGAGCGGCATTACTTGTGCACAATATGTTCAAAGACATTTCCGCAATCTAATAATCTTGTGCGTCACATGAGAACGCACACCGGTGAAAAACCGTTCAAGTGCACCATTTGCGCCAAGGAATTCGCAGATGCGAGCACTTTAAACAGACATAAGAAGACTCACGAACGATCCGTCAGACTCAGACTAGACCAGTAGACTACACCTAAATATTTCGTTTTGTTATAAATTTTAATTTGTTATAATATTTTGTTTCGCATTAAAATATTTAAACAATTACAAATCGGACGAAACTTGGGTTGTGACAAGAAAACCCTGCACAGTACGTACGGACTAGAGTGAACTTGACCTGACTAAATTTCTACACCCAAATATTTCATTTTGTTATTTATTCGTATTTTACGTCATGTTTGTATTCATATCTCTACTCGAATTTGATGTCTAAATTGAATAATTTGAGCAATTGGATTTTCAATAAAATAAATCTTTAGCTATTTATTTAAGAATCTGAGAGGGGGCCGACATAGACTGAGATTCGTTCATTTATGAATTTGACGGCGACACAGATCAAAACATTACGCTGAGAATTTTCGGCATCAAATTCAAATGTACAAATTGGAATAAATTTCACTAATTAATTTCTTCATAAAATTTTCCATGTGCCTGCAGTGCGTTGTGCCATCCCTTAGTTTTATTTTAGTTTAAAATTGCAATATGGCCGAAATCGATCGAAACTGTTGCATTTGCAACCTCGTTTCTGCTGAGATACAAACTGTTCCCAAATTAAGCAGTTGTGGCCCAAGTCCTCGTCTTGCCAAAAATTTGTTCGTTTTGCTGCAACAACGTGCTCTTGACCTCATTGACCTTGGCGCTGACCTGTCCCAAGTCGCCGCCCAAATATCATTCTGCAAGTCGTGTTTAGATGAACTGGAAGTAACTAAAAATATGGTGGGGGCGTTTGACAGACTCATGAAAATAGTGGAGCTCAACAAGATAAAAATGCAACTGAAATTTCTCGAGAGCAAAGGACAAGGAAACCATGGGATATCTAGGAATTATTTGGACTTTGAAACACCAGAAGTGAGAAGTCAACTGGTAGCTGGTAATTAAACTGCTTATTGGTTGATTCCTGATTTCACTTTTTCTTAAGCAGCAATACCTATTCGGATTTAATAAATTCATCAAGGAGAATTCATCAAGGAGAGTTCACTTTTTTGCTCTTTGAAGTGTAGAGTTCTAGAGTTCTTTGAGGAGGTCTCGTAACTACCATAAACAAAAAATAACAAACTTTTTTCTGTCTGGGTCCCGCTTACGGCAATTCAACATTACGCTTGACAATCGTGACTCGATGTTAAATTTCCATGCCATTTTTTGCTGGGCAGGCATGGAGATTCCACATTATATTTCTAATTTTTTGGTTGTTGCTAAGGCATCCTTAACTTTCATCCGAAAGTTGAAAAAGTGAACTTTTCCGTAGATCAATTACCTTGCAAAAAAAGTGAATTCTCCTTGAAATTCATTTTTGTATTGACGCAGTGCTGAACTCGAGGTCAACGTTGATGACAAATTCGTCAAAAACACCCGGAATCTTTAGTCGAGTCACAAGGACCAGAACTAAATTGAATCATTTGGTTAGGCAGACCACTCCATCCGCATCTGAAACAAAATTTCAGTTGCCAGATTTCGCAATTACCAGGTAATTACCAGGTCTACCCAGGCTTTCCTAGGAATACCAATAGCATTAAAGACATGAACGGGGCTCCCTTTTATAATCATTGCGTAGTTAGATTAGGTGTAAGTTATATTTTGTTGTGATCTGATCTAGCAGGTTTTCCTCGGATTCATCGCAAATCCTCAATGCTCAACTATTGGATACGAACTGCCAAGATGGAATCCAGAATTTTTCGAAGGATAACTGGAGTGAAGCAATCAGCTGTAACGATTTGAGTTCTGAGCAACGGACAACAGCCGACGCTTCAGGTAAACCTTAGTCTAGTCCCTCTTGCCTCTTTCGTAGTTATCCGAATTTTTACTTAATTTAAATAATCTAGTGGACATTTTGTATTGACACAGTGCCGAACTCGAGCTCAACGTCAACGTCGATGACAGATTCATCAGAGACTCCCGGAATCTTCAGTCCAGACCCAGGCATCGCAAGGACCGGAATTGAACTGAATCATTTCCTTAGTCAGACCACTCCATCCGAGTATCAAACAATTTTTAATTTGCCAGATTTTGGAATTTGCAGGTAATCCTAGATTCCTAGAACCAAGGATTACCTAGGAAAACTGAAGACGATGGCTCCCGTTCTTTGACAGATATTAGATGATTGATTAGATGTAATTTATGCTTTTTTGTGATCTGATCTAGCAGGTCGTCCTCGATTTCATCGGAAACCCAGAATGCTCAACTGTTAGATTTGACTGGCCAAGATGGAATCCTCAATATTTCGATCGATACCGGGAGTGAAGCGAACGGCTATAAAGATTTGGATTCTGATCTATGGTCATCTGACGCAACGACAACAGCCGATGCTTCAGGTGAACGATAGTTCCTCTTACCTCTTTCCTAATTATCTGAATTTTAACTTAATTTTAATTATCGTCTTCACACCAATCAGGCGTTAAGAAGCCAAAAGATTCGAGTGGACCTTGCCGCGCGATTCAACAAATTAGCCCTAGAAAAAAGAAGCCGAGTAACAAACCTGAGAGCGAGACAAAAATGAATGAAAAGAAACACAAATGTCAATTGTGTCCTGCCAGGTTCAAGCGCAACAGCGACGTAATAATACATTTACGAACCCACACAGGAGAAAAACCATACTCGTGCAACATTTGTCCAAAAACATTTTCAAAGAGATGTAGCCTTAAAAGACATCAACTAATTCATAGCGGTGAAAAATTAGTCAGTTGCAAATTTTGTTCAAGAACATTCCGCACGTCCACGGAACTAAAGAGGCATGAAAGAGTACACAGTGGAGAAAAGATTACGCGACAATTCTCCCCCGACGATTCTCCCCCGACATGATTCTCCCCCGACAATTCTCCCCCGACAGTTCTC
>JAQGCM010002559.1:0-10942 GCA_034699705.1 Hymenaphorura dentifera
GAACGTATTTTTGAGGTAAACGTGATTATTAAAATGTCAGAGTAAATATTTATCACTATGCATGTAGTTGAGCTATTTTCAGTCATTTCCTTTACGAAGGAAGTTCTTTTTTTTTTTGCATATAATAAGAATTTAAAAGCAAAAGGTCAGAGTTTAGACCTCGAAAATTTAGTAAAGGCATTATCTAAATTTTACCCGAATCCCAAAGTCTCCCAAGTTCTCATCCAACCCACAAACACTGCAGGTTTGTGAGCAAAAAGAAATAAGAAACTTTAATACTAGTTTAGTATTTACAAGTTGGAAATCTGCATAGAAGTATCACCACAGAATCTCACAGGATCATCAAGGTAAAAATCCCTTACAATTTCAGAGACCCACCTCCAAAACGTCCTAACCCAAAATTATTGTTGATATCTAATCTCAGTCAACAAATAAGACACCTAAATTTCGAACACTGAGTAGTATTTATGAGGCACGTTAAACTGCAGATTGTTGTTGTACCAAAAGATTCGATGGTCAAGACTAGAGTTCATATCCACCACAAATCCTCACACCTGGAAAGGAAAGGAGAAAGTGAAACTGAAATGCCACTATCACGAAAGGCCAGAATTTTATCGAAATTCAGAAAGCCAGTTAACCAGTTTCCCAGCAACTAAGGTTAAAAGGAGGTAACTCTGCATGCACTGTGCACCATATCTCCGGAACTACTATCACCAGTAACCAACCAACCGACCAGACCAGACCTTAAATGTTAATAGAAACCTAAAAAGGTTAGTTTTTGACTAAACACATACACTATTTTTAAAACTTGCATTGAAGTCTTTTAAACGAATTTCTACTTCGGTTTGGGACTCAGTTTTTGGCACAAATTAAAGAAATATAGAAATATTTGAGCGTTACCACTTTGGCCAGAGGAATTTAACTACACGACTAATTTGTTAGGACTCATTGTTGTGGAGGAATTCATTATAAGCTAATTCGGGTCACACGATACGATTAGTAGAAAAGTTGGCTTATGTAGAGTAGACAGATTTTTTGGACAGATAAAACCAAGAAAGCTACGTTTTTCAATAGTTGTCTGATGAACTACTAACTACTAATTCTTTTCAAAACTCAACCAAATCCTGACTGGTTAAAATTGATTCTCTCGATTCAAATTCAAACACACACACGCACATCATGTATTCCTAAGTTTGATTATTGTGAATAGTGAACTGACAAGATCGTGAGTCGAAGTCAAACAGTATTTAAAGTAAAGCGTAACGTTCAAGATTTTTTTCCTAAACAAGTGGTCAAAGGGTTCAGTTTTCTCCATAATATTGTGTGTTACTAGTAATACATTTATAATTAAAATGTGTGAATATTTCCCCATTCAGTACAGTACATTAGGAAATAACCAGTCTTTTTTTTCATTGAAAAATAATATGTATATATATATATATAATATGTATATCCTTAACTTAACTAAAGTTTAAACATAATAATTCATATAGTCGTGAAGAACGAACTGTTTCTTTCTTGCTTGAATGAACTTCATGGGTCTTTGAAACGAGTCAAACCTCTACTTACTACTACGTCATATTTCAAACAGTTACACGGCTAAACCCCTTTGCCTCCTCGCGAAGCAAAAAACGAGAATTAGGTGACAACTCTGGAATATTTTTTTTTGTAAGGAAAGGCGTAAGACACACGTCTTTCACAGTTAAATGCTAGCAATGAATGCTACTAGATAATTTGACATGTTGCTGTAGGCTGCTACATCCACAAAGATATAACTTAAATGAAATTGAATCTGCGATGAATGGGTTAAAATTGTACAATAATTAATACAATAGTAAGTAACAACGCGCAAATGTACTCACGTAAGCATAGGTAGCTCAATTTGGAGGGAGGTACGGGGTTCGTACGAGGGGGAAAAGACGATGACAAGAAATCTTACTAAATAAAAGTACATCAATTTCAATCACAATTTTCATTTCTAATTCAAATTCTACCTCGAGGATTTTTGTGTTTTTTTGGAGGGTCTATTTTAAAATTAAATGGCCAGCCGACTTATTCGAATCCCCGTGAAAGCTGTTTGGCTGTAGCGTTTTGAGCTGTTGCGGAACAAAACATTTTTTCGAAATGCCGTTGCCGGCGAACCACACGATATTAGCCAGTAAAATACAAGTGTTTCAACTCTTGATAAGGTACATTCACATAATTTGATGAAATTATGGCAAATTCTCTACATCTATTAAAGTTACCCTCAATAAATAGAAATACAAAGCAACACGAAAAAAGATTTCATCAATCAAAGATTTGTATAGTTGAACGAAGGAGCACGGATTGCATTTCACTTGCGTTTTTATGCGTTGGATTAGAAAAAAACGAATTTAATTTAATTGGGACTAAATCAATAAGCATTCTCACTAACGAAGGGAAATACTATCGCTAGTAGTTTTGAGTCCAAAAAATTATTTCCACTTTTTTCCTCTCCTAAAATAAATTGTAATTTTGGTTTTGGCTACGTATTATACGAATCAGGTTTTACGTTCCAAAGCAATCAGTCGACTGATCGACAATCGACTGATTTAACTCGGTTTTTTTGTTGTCCCAATTGTCTCTAACTCGATTTGACTTAACTAATTTGACATTTTTAGTTCGGGTACCAAGTCTTCGTCCGGCCAGTATTATCCAAGCTTCCTGAGAGCATTAAAAGCCATTGTAATCGTCATCAAGTGGGCCGTAGTCTGAGTCCGCGGAATGGGCACTATCATACTCGACAACAAGTTTCTTAATGTGAGACAACTTGTCATGAAGATATGTAAACTTTTGCTTTGTATCCTGATACATCTTGTTCTTCTTGTTTGAGTAGTATTCTTTTACAATTTCTTCTTTCACAGCCTGCAAAATAACAAATGTTATTATTGATTTTGTTTGGTTAAAACCAGTGTTCCGCTGTGGATTCTTCCACCGGGACGAAAATGGGTAGAACTGGTGGACGAAAATGGCCGAAACAAATGAAGATATGGAAAAATTGGAAGAAATTGAAGAAACTAAATTCGTAGACACAGTTCGTACAATCGTAGACACTGCATCGCCGTCAATGCACTGCAATACTCAAGCTCGAGAACACTGAATTCTGAATTCGTACAATATTCCTTAACATTCTCGAATTTCGAAATATTCCATCCAGTAGTTTTCGGATGTTGTTACGATGAGTTACAAAATACACTCCGACTCATGGAATAAATTTTGTAATGTTTCGTAATATTTGGTAGGTTTTAAACTTTTTTCAGTTTGCTCAGGGCTTTCAGTCGTTATATTATTCGTTGCCAGTATTATAGTTGACCCATTGTGTTGTGGAATTGCTTGGAATTTTTATTAGATCATTACCAAAACTGGTTGGAAAATGAAATGTTTTAAACTGAAAAGTCCTGTGCTTAGCACAGCAAACTGTGGAAGGTTTAGTTTTCAGAATATTTCGTCCATAAGTCCACTGTCTTCCATTTTCCACCGTCCCGAAAAGAATTTAGTACGGAAGAAACGGAACACTGGTTAAAACTTGGTTACTGTACTTGTGAAAAAAACTTAGGAACGGCAAGAAATGAGGTGCCTTAGCAAATATTTATGCTTACATGATATCCCTCGCTTCCATGTTTTTGTTGCCGCAGTCTTTCTTCCAGATGAGCAAATTTTTTCGATACCTTGTCTATCACACGGTGCATAATACGGTACTCCCCGTACTCGGAATTGAAGTCAGTTTTGTATTTAGCTCGTTCTTCAGGACTTCGGATCTTGGTATATTTTCTACAACCAATCAATGTTAATTAAACAGTGCTCAGAACTAATTAACAAAACAAAGCAATCCGAGGTTTCGTCGGCTTACCCTAAGTAAGAGGGACACTCTGAATTTGGCTTAGTTTGTCGCTCTCGGTCCTTGTCCTTTTTCCCATCTTTCTCACGGCGATTCAATGTATCACGATTTTCACGATTCCGATTTCTATCTTTTTCACGACTCAATGCTGTCCGGTCATCAAACGAACTTAGCTCTGGAATATCTCCGTAGCATTGGCTGGTTGGGTGATAGACATCCACCTGACTATCAGGACTACACTGCGGCGTCAATCCAGTGCCAGCAGTAGTGGAACTAACACGATTACACGTTCCATACCCATTCCGATGCGGAATCACATAAGCATTCGAAGTATCGCTGCCAGGATATGTTGGTGTAAACGGTTTCAAATTGTTGTTTGGACTGTTGGATAGGATAGCAGGAGCTGCGCCGTTTGAATTCCCGTAGACTTCCAAAGATTGTCCAGCGTGTAATGATGATCCATATGTCGAATAGCTTTTACTGCTACCATTTGTCAAAGCAGTAGATTGTTGATGATGGCCACAAGCACTGCCACTACTACTGCTTCCGCTGCTGCTTCCATTTCCACTATCCACTGAGTCTGTCTCATCTGAATCCGGGAGTTTGATATGATCACCGGAACCAAAACCTGTCATATCATTGCGGGCAGACCAAACATATGGAGCATAATTTCCAATACCAGGCATTTCTTCTGGAGTAGGACCTCCGTACTGAGGTGACAACACTAATTGCGGAACATGATTGTTACTGCTGCCCCCAGGGCCATTCCGGCTGTCAAAATTTCTTGGGCTTTTTTGCATTTGACCAACCCCCACATTTCCCAGAGGGCTGAGACGGTAGCCATTAGAAATGTCAACGGGCTGTGATTGTGTTTGTAAAGTTCCATGGTATGACTGTTCTCTGATTTGATTTGGGCTCACACCTTGGTCTTGTTGGAGAGAATTAGCACCAATGGCGGCTGTCAAACAATTAGGTCGCTTGAAATGAGAGATTCGCTGCCGTTTATTAGGAATGTTATCCGGGCCCTCAAGGATGGCGGGCCTTTTCGATGCTGGGTTGCCACTGTGCTGATCATCGTGTTGACTACCGTTTGGAGTATTCGACTTTGAACCGTACTGGCCCAAGTTGCTCCCATAACTTGGAGGAGAATGGCCTGATCCGGACGCGGAACTTCGGGGTGACAAACTACTCCCACTCGTTCCACTGCCGACGCTACAGTCACTTAATGGCGGTGTAAGATTTTGAGGTTTCCGCCTGGAATTCACCATTTGAAATTTAGCTCACAAAAATTTAAAACTTGCAGTTCAAGTGAAGACCAACTTGGAATTCCGAAATGGTACCTCACAAATTTCGAGTCAGTCTAACTCACAAAGAAAACAGGAAAGGGAGGAAAGCAAGTAAATGCCGTAAAACGTAAACGGACCTTTTCAAAACTTGTCGCTCTTGCTCAGAATAAAAAGGCCAGTCGTCCTGCACATCATTCCACAATCCACGATTAAGAATATATTCGTTTCCCTTCATCGTAGAGACTTGCTGTAGCGTCGCCATCAAACACTTCTTATCTTTTTCTTTTAGTCCATCTGTAATACGTGTAATGTTTTCACTTGTCACTTCAATTCAAGTTTTCAATTGTCTCAGACTTTAAAACTGATAATTTTAAAAAAGAATTTCTATAAACTAAATGAAGACGAGGACGAATACTAAACAATGTTTCGCTCGTAAGCTCACCTCTATTGAGCCTTGTCATGAGCTCCGGCTTTTTGCAGGGTTTGAGTGCCAAAAGATGTATTAGTCGATCTCTGCACAATTTCAAAAAATTATCTGTAATTTTGCATCGATCTACGGCTAACGACAATTCCTGGAATAACTCGTATTGAACGAACCTAAGAGGTCTCCTTGTTATATCACCACCAGTTGCATTGCTGGCTTTAGTTGCTGAGCTGGAATTAGTATTAGTCTTTAAATTGTTTGGGTGCATGTGATTGTTGTTGAGCGGATGTCCACCAAGGTGATTGTTGCTAGCAGTATGATTATGGTTCGTGTAATACCCATTATTTAATTTCTTATTACTATTGTTGTGGTTTTGCAGAGAGGACTTCGTGTGATTGTTGTTGTAGATTGGTGATGTTTCTTGTCTTTGCTGCAGTGAAGCTGAGTGTCCAATGATTTTCTTCTTTACTTTCCTACCAATATCGGCACCATTTTTGATTTCCTTCACACTGAAACAATACAACAAAGACACGAGTTTTACACATGTTTCAAAGCATCTACCGTCTAGGAATCTCCAGGTAGCTAGAGACGTTTTGCTTGCATTTTCCCTGCCAGTAGACCAAATTTTGAAACAAATCAAACATTTGCATTCTATCATTACCAATCGTGGAGTCGTTCCTCTTCAAGAGCATTGATCCTTTGGCGGGTTGCTTCGTAGATATCTTCTTTTGCATGGATTCGCATTTTGAAGGGGAGGTTTCCCATAGATTCCAAAGAACTGTGCAATAATAAAATTACAAATTCAATTTCAATTCTCCAAAAAGGTATTGCATAATGCATAGCCCTGAAAAACTCATGACATCCAGTTCCTCGACCATTTGATTCGTAGAACATTTTGCTGCTTGTTCCAGAATAACCAAACTTAGAAGCAAAAATTGTCGAGTTCTAAAAGTTCGTTGCAATGCAATGTAATGAAATCAGAAATGATGAATTTCATTTAAATATTGTACAACTTCAAACTAATGTTTTGCGATCTGTTTGTTCTATGCAAATCAGTGTTTGTGCAGCGTAATACTCTAACTCTAACCTTACTTCGGTATTCTTTCTTTAAATCCAAACTCTAAATTTATTCTAATTGAAGTCGGCAGGGGTCTTGTTAAAATGAAGTTTCAATCAATCTTTCACGACGTGAATGGCAATCAAATTTGGAATGGCATGAAATGATTATGCGAATCGAATCGCAAATCGATTTTGATGACAATGATTATTCGCATCAGAATTCACAATTCGCAAGTGATCGACGCGTTGTGCAATTTTCATAGATTCTAATTATCATATAAAACAAATACGACTGTTCTTTTCTTTGATGAGACTTTATAAAATTGTATTTTTAATCAAATCTAGCAGTGGTAGCAAAACAACCAATTTATTATTAGTCATTTGTCCGATATTTTACTCCTCTGTAGAAACCCTAGGTTTCTTAAAAAAAAATCGTCTCTTGACTAAACCAACCATTAAATTATGACCAAGACCAACATTACCTTGAGGCACATTGTTGAATGCATTCAAAACTTCCTTGTGGACCCTCAATATCAGCATTCGATTGAAGACTAAAGTCGAATGAGTGACCATTGTTGGCTTGTGGTGACGGGATATGAATACGCTGCAAAAAAATAGAAGTATTATTAAATTGTGCCATCATTTTGTCTCCATTGCATTGCAATATGCTAGTTCTTTGGTCATTTTGAAAGCAATACCATATTGGCCACAAAACAATCAAAACGACGTCTGATGAAATGAAACAAAACGAGTGTTGACTGCCAAGATATAAATTATTTATTTGTAGGTAAGAATTGCAGACAAACAATGGTCGTCCGCACTTCGTCATTTATTATTTTCTTACTTTATCTACCCTACTGGTAATGGATTTTAAAAATGCATGAATGTTTCAGGTCTGGGATATTGGGTGTAGATATTTTGGACAAGTTCAGAAACCTTTGGATGCCCTTTGGGACTATCGTGCATCGCATGTATTTCCAATACAGGACATCATACTTCGTAGTTAATAATCAAACAACTAAATATTTTAAATCAAACGTGTACAACTTTAAGAAACATCGTATTATCCAAACTCTTGGAGGTTCGTACCGAATAGAAATAGAACGCAGAACCCACAACAACTTGGCCTGGTCATTGCCCTTAACCATTACTTAACTCACCCGGTCAATTGATTTTCGCATTCGTAAATTTATTGAAAGCTTTGACGTTGAAAATCGGAGAAGATCAAAATCTTATGCCGTTTCCTGTGCAAAAATGAATTCAAATCTCGAAATGACGTCATCATTTTCAAACAGTAATCTCAATCCCAGCCCTATCTCCAATAAAACGGACTTCACCCGTCAGCTTTGAAAGAATCACAGACAATACTGCTACATTATCCAAATTTCAACATTTGATGCTAATCATTACTGGCTGGTTTGGCAGTGGCAACTCGCAATTCATTCAAAATACCGTACGTTGCATTTCCAAAAAGTGCATGAGAATCGTTTTTGGTTGTGGTCAAGTCGAGTTGAATTCCCCTTATTTAATAGGTTTGCCATTGCAATCGGCCAGGCCATATCTGCCGCCGCCATCATCGTCGTCCTCGTCACTCACTTACTTTGTAGTAAGTTTGACTGACTATGACTGCCTGATTTGAGTAAAAGTGAAAGTGATCGTTTCGTTGGATATTTTGTCCTCTTTGCTTTGCTTCTTGGCAATTGTTGAAGCAATTTCATCCGACTTTAGTTCATTCAAAGCCTCCTTTTATTGTCCATTCCAACCAACCCTTACACCATAAATTTTGCAATTACAGTGCAGCAGTAATGATCCCAAGTATAGAGTAAGAGATCCAGGACTAGGGCTCACAGTGCACCATAATGAATAATATGAAATGTAGCAGCCAAACATCCATTCATCACGACACTGCTAGTCGAGAAGTCGACTAGTAGTCCTTCTTGAGAATCTAAAAATGTACTTTACAAAAGAGCAGGAGCAGGTTTCATCGTCAACGTTGGCGTAAAAAGGAAATGCACCAAACTGCATTTGCAGTTAAACGTTTACAGCCTCTGTTTTTATACTACGTGTGTACATACTCTGGTATAAATAGAATTTTGGTTCTACTTAACGGTATTACACATTTAGCTCTCCAATACGGATGATTGACTCATTTTAAAATCTCTCCTCTCTTGAACTTGAACTGTGCAAATTGCGTCTTTGGTGCTAAGATCAATTTATGAACCACTCAAGTGGAAAATTTACCGGGTAGTTTCCAGGTCAGCCTGAAAACGAGGTGGTACTAATTAAACGAAGAATGAGTCGAATCTTTTATATTCCGTATATACGCAGTGTGCAGTCATAAAACCAATTTTAATCTCAATTCTATCCAAATCTATGTATCTACGTCAATTGAGTGGCATCAAAAACTCTGTTAAAAATACAAAAGTTCAACTTAAATGACTTAAATGTCTAGAACTTTGTTCGACATACTTGCCTAGCCTTTTGCGACTCTCATTGGCATAAATCCATATCTAATTTTACATCCAACGTCTCTTGGTTGAGCTTCGATTCCTATACATACGTATGCTATGCATGCTTGCTTCAACCAAAGTTAAAGGATTTGCTAGCGAGTAAACTAAAAACGAGTCCAACTTCTAAGACACAGAGGCAAAGCTTGTATTCTTAGTTTACTTTACCATCACCACCAAGGTGTACCAGTCCAAGAAAGAATGTTTCTTATGACTTTCAAGTATCATTTCATTCAATCCGCGTCCATCCTTTTTGACTAGTAAAGGCTACACAACTTTCTATTTCCCTTCTCATAAGTATCTTCCACTTCCAACAATTCCAACGTGCCTTAATGCCTAATACCTTCTCTCTTCAACAATCATCAAGATTCTACCTGTACAACGTACACTTAATTTTTCACACTCGCCTTTTCTAATCATTCATAGCCAGAGCAAGAGCCCCTGAGTCTTATAAAATTTTCATCAAACAAATGGGAATAAACTCAACTTTCATGCATTTCCATTTAATTAATCCCACAAATGAATTGCGTTGGTGTTTACTTTACAATTATAAAGTAAAACTGCAGTCAAACTCTGCACGCAATGATTGGTTTGGTACGAGTAGAACTCTCATCTCAATCGTAGAAACTGCTGCTCCTCCATCAGTGCAATTATGTAGCAAATAGCGCAAAAACTTTGACACAGCTTATAATAAAGAGAAATACAAACGTGCATAGCAATTACACTCTGAACAATACAACAAACGTTTCATTTCAACCGTTTATGTAAGCCAAGAAGTGTATTTTGGACTTTATTTAATTTTCATATAGTTCCGATCAAATTTGCACGTGATTTCCTGCTCGAAGTGCCTCAATTCACACTCGGGTGAGGTTAGCTCAGCACAATGTTGCCGTGTGAGCATATTTACACGCCTTTTTAACCACACCTTTAAACATATCATAAGACATGATGTATTATTTTACCTTGGCATGGCCAGGGCTGCTGATACCAAAATCGCACCAGTTCTACCCCACTTACTACATTTTTATGGTTTTCCTTAATTGTCTACCTGCAATGTTCCTAATGTTTGACAGACAGCCTTTTGAGGCATGATTCTGCGAACACGAACGAACTCTCAAGCAAAATCTTATTCCTTAATCCAAGACCAGGCAAAACCAATTCCAACCTGCTCGTAGATAGATAAATAATTCACTTCGTTTCTAAAATATAAATACCAATTTGAAGGACGTCTAGTCCGCTCATTTGTTGATTCGACTGAACCTCAGTCATTACCATTGAACCATTCATTCCTTTCCAAACTGTGGCAAGGCGAAGCCAAAAGAAATCCGGAACTACCACCACTTCTACGAATCTGCGACGAATGTCATTAGTCTACGTCTTGGCTTACTTGTTAGTCTATCGGCAAATCTTTTCTTAACTGAATTACCCATTAACTTTTCAAGTAAACTACTAACGTTCTGTTGTTCTATGTAATGCTATCAACTCATTCATGCGTCATAACATTAATGCATTTTAAAATAGTAACAAAGAAACTGCACAACCAAACAAGGTGGGATGAGATGAGATGATGACCTTCAATAAAAATATGCTTGCATTAAATAATATTCCAAGTGTGCTCGCATTAATCGCAAAGCATTTCAAGTCGTGCCTTCCAACTCAAGAAACATGGACACGATTTCGCCAATCGCCACTCATAACGATGATTGAATTGAGGAATTCAACTAGACAAGCGTTTCTTGCTATTTCATTTAGTAGAAATGCAGCCTAGGGGACTCAAACTCAACAAACGCAACCTTGTCTCTTGGAC
>JAQGCM010002560.1:0-10935 GCA_034699705.1 Hymenaphorura dentifera
TACGTTTCCTCGAGTAATTGCCTGAGCCTGATGATTCTGTGAGAAGGTAGACAAACCAAAAAGCCCCTAGTCGCGGCGTATTTTCAAAGAATTTAAAAGCCTGTGCCGTCACTGCACTGCCTGCTACCTCAACAATGAAATAATCGTTTTTGGCAAACCATCTGGAATATTCAAGCGGTTTGACGCTCGACCAGTCAACTTGCACACTTTCAGAGCAGCCATCGTTATTCCGCCAAAATAATCCAACTAGCTCTATAAATATTAATAGTGATGAATTTTTGAAATACCGAATGACACAGAAGTTGGGATTGGGATACGTTTTAATATTCTTAGTGCTTTAGTGGCTAGCTAAAATATTCAATTTTAATCGAAGCATATCACAAAAAATACCGGGAAGAATCCGAGTCCAATCCAAACAACATCTCTATTGGACTCGTAACTGTAATCGCGTCTGAAACTGTATATCTAACTTCTAATAAAAATCAATGTTTCTGGATTGAACGAAATTCAGAATGGCTCTGAACTGGGATTTGCGTCAAAGTGCCAAGAGATGCCCAACAGATGAGCACTTGATAAATTTTCTGGAGAATTCAAATAATCATTGATTATTACTTTGACATGCATTTCGGCCATGTTGAGTTGAAACCCAGCGTGAAATTAGTGCTATCGAGATTGAAGCAAATACATAAAAAGAATTGTCTTGGTGCGTCAACAGTTGACTTTACCTTTGAATGTCTTTCTTCTCCTTTGAATGTGTCATGGCGATGCGGTGCGAAATAAAATTGCTACAAATCCGCCAAAACAATCGCATTGGTTGGTCGGAAAATCTTTCACTCGACTCAATTCTGTGTATTGAACCACACAGCCAAAGCACTACTAAATGCAAACTTACAATCTACCAGGTTACGTGGATTTCGGTTCTTCTGTTGTAAAAAGTGTACTGCTCAGTGCCACCGCCCTGTTATATTTTTAGTTGAGTAAAAAGGATGAGGAAATAAAATTAGTTTAATAATAACAACGTGTGTAAGCAATGAAATTGTTAATTTGGTTGTTGCTCGGCAATTTTAAAACAAAAACAACTATTAAGTGCTCATTTTTGTACAAAGTCTTAAACATAGCCAGGGTACGAGCAGGAATTCCTGGAAACGCTTTGGATTCCGAGCTCGAATTTGTGCTGTCTATACTGATATACTTGTTAAGAGATGAATTTCTTTTTGTCAGAAACTTTTTTTTGTAGTGTTGCAATTGTGCAATGTAATGCCATGTTATTAATTAATTGGCTCACAGAGGATGTTCAAATAGAAATAGTTTAGAACGTTGCTGCAAACATAACAGATGCCAGCGGATTGATAGTGTAAAAACATTGGAATTAAAGTATCCACACCAAGGAATAGAAAAATGGACGCGTTACTACTCACTAACAGACTTGATCCGGGAATAGCCACAATCCAACTGAATGGAAGTGCGAAGTAATCATACTAAGCAGATGACAAGATTACATCTATTTTTTGTAATTAATGCCATGCTATAATATTTTGCTGACGCGTTGCTTGCGGATGAATGGTTGCGGACGAGGTTCATCCATCCGAGACAAAGAGTCGGATCCCCGTCTGACCATTTTCTTGACAAGATGGCGAAAGACCTATCCAAAGATGGATAGATAGATACATAATTGTTTTATTCAAATATTTGGTCAACCTTTTCAGGATTAATTGTTCCTAGTAGGCGGGCTGTTTTGACTACAAAATTACTAAAACTGGATGATAAATTTCATATTAGTGTTGTAAAATATGAAGAGCTCGACGGTTTCCCGATGGGGGCTCACGGACCGAAACTCAAGGCTTGGATTTTTAAAGTCACATTACCCATACCACTGGGATCAAACCGAGACGACAACAATGCGCTGGCTGAAACGCTATCGCAATTGTTCCTCCGAAGCCCTTCACATTGGCTATAACTACATATCAAACAAGGCTGAGACTTAAAATCATCCCAAAGGTTTGTGGCTCGACTGAATGAACTTTTGGACACAAATTTTTGAGATGGAATTTCCGAAATGGCATTTTGGAATGGGACGCCATGTAATTTATTCAATGCAAATAGGACGATGCAGAAGTGATAATAGTTCAGTACGGGAAAATATACCATCCATTGAACTAAGGAGAGTCAAGAAATTTTCAAATTTTGAAAAATGAAGTGCATTCCACTGGTTCCCTTTATGTACATGTCAAATTCTGAAATTCTCAATATGAATCAGCAGGATATGATATTCTGTCTGGGGCAGCTTTCAGCAAATTCTTTTCAAGAAAATGAATCGGACCGAATTTTGACTAACGAGATGACCGAAGCTAGACAAGAGAATTGCAAAATTTCCAGCAAGTACAGCTTTTCAAAAAAATTCTCTAGAAATGAACACAGGAAGGAAATATGAATTCGATTGTGTGACTTGCAAAAATTGCATAACCACCTCAAATGTATATAACGAATCATGATTGTATCTGCTCATTCCTAAATCTATTTTACTACAGGCATATGCTGGAATTTCGTTTGTAGGTCTTTAACCTTCTCCGCCACTCGGAGGCATACCAATATTGACTCAAAACTAATTCAAATCCTTGAGGCGACCAAACTTGACTTTGTGTTCATCCCACCACACTAATTCCAAATTAACAATGCGGAGGGCGGGGTTTTTAAAATCGCATTCACTGCGGCCGCGGCTACATGTCCGTCCGCGTCGGTGGCAGCAAAGGAAAAATATGCCCAAGTACAAGTGCAACAGTGCAAGTGAATAAGGCCGAGACGTTGCGGCCACCTTTGCTTCCTTAGGAAACCTTTCACATCGGCGATAACTACAACTTTGACTTTGTTGGGGCTAAAAATCCTGGGTGGAAAGCTTTTTTAGTCATTCCCCTTTGGGAAAGAGCAGAAATTCCAGACAACGCTTTGAATTCTGAGCCCAAACGTCTGTTCTCCGGACTGAGAGAACTGCGGCTGGAATACTTTGACAGAAAGCAGTTTTAATTGGTTAGGAGCTTCTTGTAATGCTAATGCCATATAATTTATTCAATCGAAGAAGAGTGTCAAAATAAAAATAGTTCCTTTCGACTTACTATTGCGATTTGTCTAAAATATTCGAGTAATTGGAATTTGGAATAATTTCATTTCATATCTTCTGGTTGTTGTATTGTCTCGTTAAACTTGCTGTAGAGTAGCTCTCGTTTTGCAATGCAACTGGCAAAGAATTCTAACCAGAGTTGAATCGACAATATGCTAAAATTTGTAAAAGCGATTGAAAGCACTAAAGTTCACTTCATTATTTTGGGAGCCGAAAGTTTACATCTCTGCTCTGCAAGGACTCCAAAAACTGTGAAAGGGGAGGAATTCTTTGGGAGAAATTGCATTTGTGTAATGCAAGATCAGTGCAGTGCCTTGTTTGAGTTGGAGTGAATTGTTAAAGTGGTGCTTAGGTAGGTTCAGATAAGACAACATAGTCTGGACTGAGAGAACTGCGGGAGGAATTCTTTGACAGAAATCGTTTTAATTGTTTTAGAGCTATTTGCAAGGCCAACGCCGTGAAATTTATTCAATGGAAAAAAGAGAGTACGGATATGAAAATAGTTACAATTGGTTTGTCTATTGTCATATTTTAAATTTTGTGATTGCCCTTTTCTCGTGGAACTTGCAGTAGAGTATATATAACATTACAACTTTAAAGGAATTCTAAATCTAACCAAAGTTGAATCGAGAATATGCTAAAATTTGTACCACCGATTCAAAGCACAAAATCCCACTGCATTATTTTGAGAGCCGGAAGTGGCTTCTCTGGACTTCTCAAACAGTTTGAAAACAATTGTTGCAGAAATTAATTTTAATGTTTTTCTTATAATACAATCACAATTATATTTGTACAATTATCGTACAATGCACTGGCACTGCAGTGCAGTTCAAAAAGCTAGCATTGTTCATCCAGTTTTCGGCTTAGCTCCAAAGGGACGCGCATTACATTCATGCAGATTAGAGATCAAAATATTTAATGTTATGCAGTATTTTGGCATCAACTTAGAAATCATCGTAGAAAATAGTTAATAAAATTTGCGAAACAATAACATACAAGAAGCACGAAATAAAATAGTGCAATATCTGACCTTGTGGCATTTCCGGATCGAGGTCATGCAGTATAATTTGTCCTATTTCTGAGATTTTCGAAGGCTTGGTTTTTTTTGTAAATGTTTTTATTCTAGTTTTCTTTTGTTAAATCGCGATGGCAAGATATTGGACAGCATTTTTGGTTAAAAATTATTGGTCAACTAAGAAAACTACTTTTATTTCTGCACCTGTTCATTTCATTGGAAAAATTACATGGCGTAGAATTGCACAGATCAAACAAAATTAAACCTAACGTAAATGGCCAACATTTCCTTAAGAAGTTCTAGATTCAATTTTTCAAAGTAAATTAATTCGATTGTAAATCTAGATGTAGAGGTGATGAGAGAATTCAGAGAATAATAACTTTATTTAGTTTCGGATTAAACTAAATTGTTAATTTAAATAGGACGGCGCCGAAAATATCAATTTATCACAAGCTGGCAAAAAAGTGGAGCAATTGTAACTTTATTAAAGACAATCGGCAAAGACTGTAGAAAATTCAGGCGAACCTGCTGGTGCTGCTCGAAGCTGCCTAACAAGTACTGCGAGCAAACTTGATTTTACAGGCAAGTTTTGAGTTTTTTGAGACCAAGGGGGGAATGATACAATTTAGAATACTTGGGAAGTGGTGTGAGAAGAGATGTTTCCTCGTCGCTGTCTAACACTAGAGTGATGATGATTTAGTTGAGTTCTAGATATTTTTTTAAGCCGCCATAGTCCTGACAGTGGTCAAGGCAAGAGTCAGAGGTATGACTACAAAAGTCCTGGACTGATGCACATGACCAGAGCCACCACTTTCACATGCCACTGTTGTTGTAGGAGGAGTAGTCGGCCCACGAGAACCACCACTGGGACCGTAGGATCAGCGGTGGTTCGCGCATGAGGCTTCAGTGGGATTGATAACTTCAGCGGTCATTCCTGGAACTTCGGTGCCGAAGGGGTGAGTGGTGATTAAATTAGCTTGTGATTTTGCTGCGATGTGATAGCGACTAGTTACGACGTTAGTAGCATCAACCCGAGCGCAGACAACAGAAAATCCTGGCCCCATGTCCCTCAAGGTTGAGATACCAGCGGCACTGTATCTAGCTACATCCTGACACGAAACCCTTGGATTTAAGTGTATGTGTAGCAGGTGCAGTTGCAGGTTCCACTGTAATATCAATTCTAGCTGTACAGGCATCTGCAGCGCAACCAGTTGGAAGGTTGTAGCAATAAGGGCTCGACGGTGGAGTCGTTTGTGCTGGAGAAATAGTAATTGGTGGATCAACACCTTGACCATTTGCAATGATCACGGCGGACAAAAGAAGGAGAACGTGAAACAGAGTCTTCCGAGCGGAAGCCATCGCTGCGGTTGAATCAACGCCCAAGACCAAGAAAAAAAAGTTTGGATGTGAAAAATCAAATGGATGAAATTATTCGATCTCTGGAGCTCGCCGTGAAAACATCTCCAATTTCACTACTCTCCTCCTCCAATGATTTCATCCATTTAATTTTACATGGTTGCGGTTGAAGACAACCGCAGCCATGGCTTCTCTCAAATGCCTGTGTTTATATATTGCTCAATTATACAGCTTTTTTAAGCAACCTTGTGAGTCTCTAATTTCAGAAGTGCGTGCATAACGATTAAAAACTTGGAGTAAAAATATAGTCAACGACGTTGTTTGCCACGTGCCACGTTCCTTTCATTCAAGATATTATCGAATCGAGTACAAGCGAAAGTCAGCCGAGATTGTTGTAATAGACACTCCTATTTCCGATGGCTCAGATACTGCATTTTGTCCAATATGTAGGATTTAATTTCAGAGCGAGCGTAGTACAGTGCCATGCCCAGGCTGGTAATTCTGGATTCAGCCTTAGACTGACTCAATTGAAAATAAATTTTTGTTTGTAATTTTGCAATGAAAGGTCGTGTAATTTATTCAAAGTAGTAAATTTGGAGTGTAAATGCAAATAGTTGGATTTTGTTTGCTTCTCCATTTAATAAAATCTTGCCAGGCTTATGTCCAAGCGGAGGCTTATTTTCAGACTTTACAAGTCTGCGCGGCCACTGGTGCACCTGCGCAGCTTGACTTTGGTTTCAAAATTTCTGCCGATTAAGGCCTATGCTTGCAATACAATACTTTGAGTGATCGTTAGCCATCGTTACATTCCTTGTCGGAAAAACTATCTTTAAAAACATTAATATGAGTTTAATATTTGAAATAAAGAATGGCACTGAAGTTTGGGAAACGTACGTTTTAAAATACAAATTTAGATGAGGATTAGGTAAGATTTTAAAAAAGTGATTTAATGGCTAGTGAAAATGTTCGTCTCCAATCGAAACAAAAACTCAGAAAAATCCCAGTCCTAACTAAATATATTGTCTAACAAGTACAGAAAGTCTAGACTACCTCTGTTGGACACGATAACATATCCGCAAGTCTAGCAATGTCATGCCCAATAAACGACCACTGCATAAATTTGCTGTAGATTTCAAGTAATCGTCTTCAAATATGCCCGTCTCTAATGGACAACGTCAAAATATGGTACAGGTTTGTTGAGCTCACAGATTTGAATTAAAGTCTTGAGTGAAATTCTAAGTGTTACCGAGAAATTCATTGGATGGCGGGGTGTAAATACATTAAAAATCATATTTCGTTACTTAGCAAAATGTCGACAAATGTACAGCATACAACAGAAAGAGACTACTAAGCGAGACAGTTACAAGATTTCCACATGTAACGGCCTACATTTCAGCAAACGTTTTGATTAGGATTTCTCAGGCGCAAGTTGTGGCTTCTGGACTGGAAGAATTTTGTAGAGTAAGTATTGGTCACAAATTCTGTACTTTAATTTTGGAATAAATGCCATTTGACTTAATCTATAGTCAAACGAGGCTGCAGACATAAAGTTAGTCGTTCTTTTCCATCTCGGGTTGTAAGAAATTAGCACAATTTCATATCATGATTCAAACTTGGAAGGCAGTTTGTTTCACATCGTAGCATAAACTTCTACCCACAGCACAGTCCAAACGAGCATATATTCTCGTTAGGAGTAAAGGTAAACTTACTGCTTGAATAGAAATACAAATTTTTCTCCTGTGCCTAACATCCACAAAAAACCATTACTTAACAAGGAAGTTTTGCCAGGCCATTTGACACAAACTCTATTCTACTCCATTCGGAATTTCAATCGTTAAAAAAACAGTGGCGCCAGTACTCACGGATTCGGCATTTATGCTCTGAACTCTTCTTCCTCTGATAAGTATGGCGACCAGTTGATAGCTCTGCGTAAATTTGAGTAAAGAAAAGAATTTATTTGAGTCGCTAACGAGTTGAGCAAACAGAAAAAGAGACACACATATTTTGTCTATAATGAATTGAGCTTCATTCAGATGAGTTTGATGGAACGAGGCAAAAGTGTGAGGGTAAAGCCGAAGCCAATTTTAAATATATGTTGTACTTACATTCAATATTGCTTAAAGGAATACATTCCGGGAACGGTGCTATATTCGGCAGCTCAAAACGTGTACCTTCAGAGCAGCCATCGCTAAGCCATCTCCAACACATAACTTTGTTTACACAAATTAATTTTACTTTAATCGTTGAAATACCGAACGGCAACCGAGTTGGAATAACGATATGTCTCATATAACTAAGCGATGTATTGGCTAACGAAAATATTCACCTCTAATTAAAATATATACAATATAAGAATACACAGAAATTTTCGTCCTGAAAAACATATCGACTCTAACAGGTACAGCAAACGTACGATCTTCATTGGACTCTAGACTTATCTTGGCCTATTTATATGAAATTCAAAGTTTCCTGATTGAACGAAAACCAAAATGGCACTGAAGTTAGTAGGCGATTCGTGTCAAAATGCTAAGCGAGGTCTAAAAGATGAACGCATATTAAAATTTTCTAGAGATTCCAAGAAATCGTAGGCTAACTAGAGGTTTGTGGGTTGGAAAAATTATGTATGTCTGCACTGAACCACAGCACTGTTAAATGCAAATTTAGAATTTAATTCATTCAAAATTAAATTCAGTTATAATTCATTTTTACAAATGTGGTGACAAATGTTGTCCGTTATGAACCGGTTTGTAACAAGTTTTATACTGTGATCGCACGTCCGCAGCCACAACCATGATGACCCACTTTCATTCATTGTCAACACGAATCAATCGACTGACAATACTTTCAAATCACTATTGGTCAGTGAGATTTAGAGTTCGCAATTATAACTTTGAAAAGAAAATGGACCAGCATTATATTTTATAAAAATCAAGTGGTTATAACTTTTCTGTTATTGTAACCGTTCCATAAGATAAGGAGTCTGAACGTGACTACGGAGTTGTCAATTTCGAAATTGCTCACAGTATTTGATTACTATTTTGATTGGTGGAAATTTGTTTTTACTTTACATTGAATTGTGTACCTCGATGCCATGTAATTTATTCAAACAAGGAAAAGATAAATGCGACAATCAAAGTAGTTCAATTCAATGAATGTTAGTGCTCGTCAACTTGTTTAAACCCCGAAAATGTACGAGTCACTGAGGTCGAGCTGGGAATAGCCAAATTTAAATCGATTCCTCTGACGAGGCAAATACTCGAGCTGTTACACACCAATTTGTCTCAAATAATTTTTTTCGTTAAGTAAATAACATCAGAAAAGTTAAACTACCTTTTTTCCGACAGGCATCCAAGGTCTGTACGTAAATTTTTAAATATGATGACTTCATATGTCGAAATGCATTAGTGGAGGCGGTGAGAAGGGGTGCTTGAGGCTAGTAAAACACCATTCGCCCAAAAAATCAAAGTTTCAGCATTGGACAAAAAAAAAGCTTCGGCAATATTTTCTGTGTATTTCTTTTGATTTTGTGAACATGTTTTTAGGCGATTTACTGGCTTAAAGCATCACTCGTGAAAGACGTTCGTGTTATTCCAAAGGCATTAGGAGATACGGGGATATCACAATGAAAAATTAACCTGACAAGTTTGGATGCCTGTCGTGAAAAATTCAGTTTCACATTTTGATGTATTTACTTAATGACAAAAAATATTCGGGACAAATCGATGTGTTACACCTCGGGTACTTCCCTGGTAAGTGTTGTAATGGCCACGGAAAATGCTTATCTCTAATCAGAAGAAATCAATCAATCACAATCACAATCAAACCGGGCCATTAAATGCAAATTTGCAGTCTACTAGGTCACGCTTATTACTATTCTTCTGTTAAAAAAAGTCTGCTGCTCTGTGCCACCGCCATAATATATTTTTATTTGATTAAAAACGATGAGGAAATAAAATTAGTTCCAATGCTTTCAATGCATGCAATGAAATTGTTTGTTGTTTTGGGCGTTGCTTGGAATTGTTACGCATGTACGTATTTTTCATCACAAGTCGTCCACGCTCAAGAAAGAGCAGGAATTTCTTGAAACGCTTTGCATTCTGAGCCCTAATCTGTGCTGTCTGGACTAATACTACTTGAGGGAGGATTCTTTTTCGCCAGAAACAAGTTTCTGTAGTGTTGCAGTTATACAATGCGATGCCATGTATTTTATTTATTTGCATACACAGGATGCTGAAATACAAGTGGTTTGACGTGCACTGAACCATTATCAGCCGGATTCCTAGTGCAAAATCGATGAAATTAAAAAAAACAAGCCAAAGAATAGTAAAACGTCCTGCCACAACCAGACTTGATCTGGTAATAGCCGCAGTCCAATTGAATGGAGGTTCCAAGTTAATCATGCTAAGCTGCACTCGAGATGAAAAGATTACATCAATTTTTTTTTGTAATTGGAATCGTTCAATGCCATGGTTTAATTTAATGCTGATACGGGGAAAGAGTCGGATCCCTCTCCACCAAATTCCTTGACCATGTTCCGAACGACCTATCCAAAGATGGATAGATTGATGATTGTTTTATTCAATCAATATTTGGTCAGGCACTTCAGAATTTACTGTTTTCAATAAGCTGACCGTTTTGATAACAGAATTACTAAAACTCAACAAATTTAATAGTAGTGTTACAAAATATTAAGAGCTCGACGGTTTCCCGACGGGGGCTCACCGACCGAATATCAAGGCTGGGATTTTCATAACGGTATTACCGTGCGGATCCAATCGAAACGACAAATGACAAATTCTTTCGATTTCGGAGATGATTTATTAAATTCATCAAATTCATAGCTCACAAAATACAACCTGAGTTACATTGAGCTATAGAAGCGTCACTGCAATTTTGCTTACCTCCGAAGCCCTTCACATTGGCGACAACCTACGTATTAAACAACGATGAGGCTATAAATCCTGCTAAAGTTCTGTGGCCCGACTGAAAGAACCTTTGAACAGAAATTTAGGACATGGAAAATGGGAAATGGAATCTTGGAATGGGACGCCATGTAATTTATTCAAAGCAAATAAGACGATGCTGAAGTAATAATAGTTCAATGGAGCATGATGCATATCCCTTTAGTATATTTTTTATATTTAGTATGACATATTTTGGGCATACTAAAAACCAAAAAGAATTAAGTAATCATTTAGCATTTGGCACAAGTCGTCCATGCCAAAGAAAGAGCAGGAATTTCGGGAAACGAATTGGATTTGGAGGGCTAATTTATGTCGTCTGGACTGATACTCTTAACGTAGGAATTTCATTTCGCCAGAAACTAGTTTTAGTAGTGTTGCATGCAATGCCGTGTGATTTATTAATTGGCATGCACATGATGCTGAAATAGAAATAATTTTAAATGAACTGAATTAAACTGCGTGCCAGTCTTTTGATCGTGCAAGAA
>JAQGCM010002561.1:0-10934 GCA_034699705.1 Hymenaphorura dentifera
ATTATTAAACTCAAAGAATTTCAGGTTTTAATTCAATTCCACCCGGAGTTTGTACAACAAAACAAAAATGTCGTCTCAGCTATATTGACTCAAAAGGGTTCTATTCTTTCTGACTCACCCTGTATTTTATTTAAAAAGTATGATTCGAAAAAAATTGCTATGATTTGTAATATTGTAATAGTTCGGTGATCGGTGCAAAGAATAAAGGTTCGAATGTACTGGGCTCCAGGCTCTGCCTAAAAACATTGTTTGGATTATGTGCTTATTCTTCGGCGCTGGAAACAGGTGGTAGTGAGTGAGGTGATTCTAAGTCCTATCACTTTTCTTTGGACGATTACAAAATAGTTTAAAATCTGTAGTGGATGAGAATCACGTTTTGCCTGAAGTATGAAGGGATTGGGAAAACTGACAAAACTGGTAGAACTCTTGGTGAGGACGAATCGAAGAGTCGAGTGGTGCAAGTATGAATGATATGCTAATCCAGTTGGAATCGAGTTCCGACTTCGGGTTTTAGTGAGCAAGTAGTTTTGAGATTATATATGTCAGGTAGTCAGTCAGTTAATCCACGTGGACCTCGCCTTGGAATGGAAAAGGACGGTTTTCACCATGGCGCTGCATTTTTGTTTGCAGGAAAAGGTAGTCACTCAAAGAGTACAATCAAAGTGAGCTGAGTTCACACTTAAGCATTGTTCTATGTGTAAGCTGCAGTGCTAGGAAAGAGTTTGTTTGACTCAGCTGCGCTATGTTGTGGTATTTTAATGAATGGGTGAGTCTGGAATGCACTTATGCACTTGTACTTGTATGATTGTTTTTTTTTGTCCTGACTCAACCAACTCATCTCCACGTTGTTACACACATCCTAATGCACTCATCCATTGTTCTATGCTTTCAGATTTCAATAAAAACCATCTAGTGCAAAAACTCTACCCGAAAATTGCCCCGGTTCGCGTTATAAAATAATTTCTAACCCCGAGGAACCAAAAATAATGGAAAACGATAAAAGAATGCGGCGGGAAATCGCAAACTCGAATGAGCGCCGTCGAATGCAAAGTATCAACGCTGGATTCCAGTCTCTAAGAACGCTCTTGCCGCATCATGAAGGAGAAAAATTAAGCAAGGTAAGCAACACTAACACTTTATGCATAATTTAATTAGTTTCGTAGGGACAAGGAAGGAACGAATTCAAATATTAAAAATTCTTCTCCATACTTCCATCTATAGACAACGATTTTCGCCTATGGCTAATGAAACTTTGAAATTATGAGATGGATACTTGCAATTTTTGTTAAAACAATTGCCTACAGGAAAATTCAAATTGTAGGGCTTTTCAACAACGGTTCTTGTTCACATGCAATAACTCAGTTATTATAACTGCCATGACCCGGTAGAGATTTGGATTCCGAAAGTCAAAACAAGTTAAACAAAATCGCAGACTTTTAGTTACTTTCTAAAGTACCTTTTTGCCCAATGCACTCTCAAAATTAATTTAGCACGGCAGAAGAGCGGACCTTTTTGTGTTGGAGTATGTAGTGCTTTGGACATTTGTTTGTTTGTTGAGGTTGGTAGATTTTCTTCTCTGATTGTGAGACTGACACACTTTGATGTCAATGGTTCCACTACATTTTATTAGGAAACTTCATTCATGGACAATGGGATAGAATGGGTTTGTTGTTAAAGTCATAGGTTAGATGAGTCGAGTGAGCCGATACACTGGTGATAGACTTAACGACCGAACCAAAGGTATAAATGTCGAGCCCATGCTTAGATGTTATTGAGTGTGTTGGCTTCAAAACCAATAGAGCTCTCCTTGAAATTATTTATGGCCGTCGTAGAAAGGTACAAGTTGCTGATTCTATTTTGTGCTGTCGACGAACCGGACAACCCCAACATCGAGTCATGTTTTAAGCTTGCGAGAAAAGTTGACTCAATTGTCAACTTAACCTCAGCCTAGCGGGTCGTGAAACTGAAACAAGTTAATTCTTCTTGTGGATACCTCTACCTTTCAATTGTCTTGACAAAAGTCCATTGTTTGCCATCAATTTAATGTTCAAATACTTCCAATGCAAAGTACAAATTTAAAAGACCTGCATAATTATAAAATCAGGTTAATAGTTGATTTTTTTTTAAATTAAATTGATTGCGCCAACGCCAATTCAGTTAAGCATCAATCAACACGGGTGGATCTGAGTGTGTTAACTAACCTGACGACTATTATTGAAGCTTTTGATTTGAGAATTTTGGGGAATATTATTTTCTGTTAGCTACCCGTTGAGGGGAAGCCTGGATTCATTCATTCATTTTGGCGGGAGGTTAGGGTTAGGATATGTTTCATAAGGAGAAGAGTTGGAAAGATACAAGGAGTACCTTAGCACGTCGTTTCGACTCGGAAGGAAGAAGTTTCTGGTCTTTCTGGTTTCTCTCACTTTCCCCCAACGCAAGAATTTACTTTACGTCCAGATTCAGAAGTTTTTTCGGGAATCATAAAAGGTAGAGATCTTGTGAGGGTGGTCGGAGGAATAAGAACCGGTGAGAACCCCTGTCTTATTCTTCTCTTCCGGACATTGAATTCTTGTCTGAACAATAGGACCTTTGCAGTTAGTATTACGTCGAGGTTAAATACACTAAAAGAATTTTATTATGAAAAAGATGTAGACTTTACCTAACAACTATCGCTCTCCGAACTCACCAGATTTCTCCTTCGTTTCGTGTATTACGCCGTTAGCTTTGAGTTTCTTCCCTCCAATTTCGTTAAAGTGGAAGGATCCGTCGGAAGGCATTGATAAGATTGGGTCGAACCATACACACGAAAGAGAAGGTCCCCCCCAGTTCTTTCTCATCAGCTGGGCCGGTAAATGATGAACCCGATCCGAGTTTCCAACCTGATCCATACCACCGAACAGTTTGTATTCATCTGCACTAGTACACTTGAATTGTGAAAATCGGGGATTTTCAAGGTTTTCAGTAAGATGTGTTCAAGGCAAGCCTGACGGGCAAGGTCCGACGCCCGACCCAAAACTCGTTTCACTATTGCTGCCCCGATCCATTTGAATAGTCCGCTTTCTGAGAAGGAAAACATCTGGTTGAACCGGGGACTTGGGTACTCGAAGGTACTTTTTCATGCGGTTGTACAAATTGAAGAAGAGTTTGTTATGGTGGTTGTAAGAAAACGGAAATGTATAGTTGACCTCGATTTGAAAGGATTTTCATAGAAGGAAGATGAGATGAGAGGAAGAAGGAACAGGGTCGAATTTTTTGTGGATGGTGACTACCTACTACATATATTCTAGCTTAAAGTTTAGGTACGACCTACCTATAATTATTACCTTTTACCTTGCATGGTTCTGGTCGCAGGTTGAGTAAGAAGTTGAGTTGCATCATATGTTCATCACAGGCAACAATACTCCCTAAGCCCAAACAGAGGCACCTTGGTTTTTCCTCAACTTTAAACCTTCATTCCTTGGAGGAATTTTTTTTTGTTCAAATATACAGGCGAATTTGATTACATACAATTCCTTGTTTTCTTTTGGAATATTTAACCGATTAAATTACAATAACAAATCACACAAAAAATGGATGTGTATATTGCGACTTAATTTCTGTACTAACTTTGGCCACTTTCGGAGATCCTTTGAAGATTTCAATTTCAGTCCAAACAAATGATTAGATTGTGTTCAGAAGACAATGGAGATGATTTGAGATTTGAAAGTGTTAAATGATTGGTGAGTCATTCGAAGAAGTGATGATTAGATAGTTAGGAAGAAAACAAGTTTGCAAGAATTAACTGATGAAAAGCCGATGAAATGGAGTGTATAAGTATAACTGAAGATTGTGAGAGATTTATGGAATTGAAGACGGCATAATAAGCGTTGATAAGTCAGTGTAGTATTTATTACATTCTTACTGGACCCACTTACTCATGTTTCTGGCCTTAGCAAACAAATGGGATTTCTCACCCTTCAATTGAAGAGGATCATTGTAATAAGCCGGAAACGTCTGGTACTTTTGACTTTTGTTGCATAATGTTCTGTCACCAACTGCCCTGACTTTTCACTGCTGCTGACTTGATAAGCCTAGTTATTTTGATACGTGGAGTAATTCTATCCTTTAATGTCATCAAACAGCAATATTTTATTTTGTACCATAGTTTTCCCGTATTATTTGTTCATTTAAGCTCCAGAGATACAGGATGCATTCTAAAGGAAAAAATGGACTTAAGTATGTATGAGCGTACGGACGACAGATGCTACTTACTTGGGATGAATCTTTTATAAAATTAGTTTTTTTAGGTACTCTGAGACTATAAGTTCGACCACTCTGTTCTCTGCTGTGTTGTGCGGGAGCAGCTGTTTTGTGGTTCGTAGAATCGAAGTTTCCTCCTTTCCTTTTCCACACTATCTCACTTCCCGGGAGCATTTATTGACTTTATTTTGTACGCAGTCAGTGTCAGCACTGTCAGCCTCACACTAGTCCATCTTGCGCCATTGGAATGGCCATGCCGTCACTTCATTATCAGCCAGGCTGGGAATTGGCAATAAGTTCAAATGCACTTGGGCGTCCATTATGGACGTGACTCATTCTTCAGATAAAGATCCAAAATTCCAAGTTCAAATAAAATGAAATCGTCCGAGAAAAGTTGTCAGAGCACAACAAAACTTACGTCTTTTCGGGAGACTTAGGCATAGAATTGCATGAAAAAAACTATTAAGGCAAAGCTCTGAGAATAAAATGTTTACTAAGGCTGGAAGAAATTCTTGGGATAATTGTCCAATCTTCTCTCAGATTCACGGAGAACTAGTGAAAACATTAAGTAAGATCTATTGATTGAATAACTTCATACTTCAATATATTAAGATGTATTGTCAACACATCATGCGAAAGCCGGTTTTTACGATTAGCCATGTACGTTAGAGAGTTCGGATGGCCTAAATTGGAAAATATATGGGCTTTATTTTTACAGACACAAAAGTGAGCTGTTTGTTAGTGAAGGCGTCTAATGCTCGCGAATTACAAAATTACGATTTATCAAGTAAACTGCATCCACAAATTCATATTTTGAGGGAACACAGATGTTGACAACAGTGGTAGTAAGTTTCCCACACTGTCTGGAATCGATAAAGTATTTTTTCTTGGCTAAATTGATTAGGAAGATGGAATAGTGTTATTAGATTACCCAATTTTAAATATTGCTTAACCATCACTTCTGCTATCAATACTCCTTGGCATCCATTTTTCCGTCATTTACGAACATGATTAAGTGGAAGTATCGGATAGCGTATATTCGGTACAATAGCAGAGGCCAACAAAGTTCAAACTTGATTTGAACATGTCTCGGTTGTACCATTTTTGTAGTTGAGAGGAGACTACATATTACATAGTCGAATAGTCGTGGAGAGAGAGAGAGTGAATTGATTTTTGCATTTTTCGAATACATGAGACATGAGAATCACAAGATTGTGCAAATATAAACGTTATCAGGAGTATGTCTGGCTAAAAGTACCCAAACAGATTTAGCCGATCCCAAGGTAGCTAGCTGAAGTTTCGGCTCCAAATAATTTTTTATCTACTGTTATTTGTCAAGTCAGCTTATGCTCATGTTATTGCATTGGAAAGCAAATGTGAGTTCTGCAGAGATGATTGGGTTCAATGAATAGTTGGACGGCTGCAACTGTGTGTAATCTGTAAGGTTACAAATAAAGTGCAACAGGACTTAAGGTTTAGCTGTCGGTAAATTTATGAGGTTGGCATTAAGAATTTTTTTACTCACTGAAAAGATAAAGATTTTGTCATTAGTCCTTTCCCCCAACTTTCCCAGTGATATTAAATAGCTGACCTTTATCAACTTTGGACTAGGTCACTTGGGTCAGAGTGTCACCCATAAAGACTTGCTTTTCTCAGGAGTAGAACTTTGTCTTCCCAGAAGTCGGATATGAGAAGGAGGCAAATCAAGGCTCGTTTGGTCGTTGGTGGGAAACAAAGTCATATTTGAAGTATGCAATGACTCAACCTCCTTTCATTTTAATTTTGAAACGATCATCCTCCTTCTCTAGATTTACTGGAGGATTTGGACAAGATTAGGAAAGAAGTGATTTACTGAATGAGAAATGTGGACCAAGAAAAAAAGATTAGAAAACAAACCACTTTATTTTTAATTTTTCTGCCTAATCTATAAGGAGAAGAGGAGAACTCCACATAATCTTTAGCGAGAACTCGGTTCTACATACACCCATCTTCTACTTTCTATATTTGAGAAAATCCATTGATATGGCTTGACTTATTCGAAAATGAGAGCAACATTTATTCAGGCCGCATTTATTTCATATGTTGTTTGCCTTATGAATTGATTTGGGAGTAGTAATTTATTTATGATATCAATGTCTACTGTCTACATGGCGGTCTTATTTACTGGTTTCTTCTGGTGTGAGCTACTTGGCTAGATTGGCTACTACTACTTGATTTGACTCTGAGATGACCGTCACTATCTATCAGCCTATGGCTGTGGAAGTAACATTATTGCGAAATTGTTTTACTAATATTTAGACACAAATCCAAGCCAGTGGAATGAACTGCACGTGTTATAAGTATCGTAGTGCTCTTTCGTCCTTCAGGTCAGACACCCCAATTTCCCAAGCAATCAAAGAAGCTCACAAAGATTTTACTACTTTTCACCTTGGTTTGAAATGTCATGTGCGTTTCTTCAGATTAGTCTATTCAGTAATAGCAAGGAATAAATAAAAAAAAAATATTCCGTCATTGACTTTTGATTATGACATTTGAGGTTTGACTGTGCGTCGTGCGTGCATCCCGACGATGCATTTGAGTCGAGTCTTGAGTTTACATTGGAACTATAGACAGCTGATATTAAAAATAATTTTATGAGTAATTATATGTACCTCTTCAACATATGTAGTAGTTGGTGGAAGAGTTTTGACTGTGAGTTTAGAGATGATGATAACCAGTTGTTGCAATGGAATGAATGGCAATATGGTAGAAATCTTTGTTGAATTGACGACTGTTAAAAAAAATGAGGATTTGGACGAATACTTTGCTTAGCTTTAGTTCCCCAAGGTATACAAACATATGGAGTTTGAAGAGTATTGTTACATTACATTCCAACACCTCTCCTTAGCCTTAGCGCCAGGTAAAAGGATTTGGGCACTTGGCTTCAGGTGGATGTGCCTTTGCTAAAATGTTAGAAACATGTACAAACAAAAGTATAGGCTGGATTTTTTTATATAGGCTTTCTACAACTACTAAACTACTACCAGAAGATAGTCAGATAGTAGTGAATCAGTTTTTTTGTAGAAACTACAAACACCTCGGTTGTCTCTTGTGTCCTTGGCTTTTTATGAGTTTTTTGAGCATATCTAAACATTTCGTTCACCTCTGGCATCCCAATCCTCCCACCAGACACTGGCTACAAATTCTCTCCTACCTTTGAGTTGTCTAATCAGATGGCCAAAAAAGAGTTGAAGAGGAGGGAATAGTAGATATAAGATGCAAAGGCATTCAATTCAATTAATTTTTTTGCATCCCACTGATCCCACGGATCGGGTAGTAAACCTTCACCTTGTGTTCTCGAATTGAGGGTATAGAAGTATACTTTTCCCCACAGGTGAGTCAATTCAGGGGGTGCTGGCTTGGCTGGCTCACAATATACAATAAGGTGTGTTTCATTTTTTATTATTTTTTATTTGTGAGCCAACTGACTGGTTCGGACTCCACCGGTTCGGCGCGTTCATTGCATAGACTTAGCTTCTTCGTCAGTGGTAATTTTTTTGGTTGTTTTTGTTGTTGTGGTAGTAGTGTGTTCTTTAGTGTGGAGATAGTGGAGAAAGGCTGATGATCATCTAGGAGAAGAGGTAGAAGAGAATGAGAATTAGGTATGTTTGGGAGCGACTGACTACATATGGTAGAGTCAAAAGAGAGGAATGTGTGACGTGGTTGTTCAAGTTGTTCTCATCTGTTCGTAGACACGCAGCGTAGGTAGGTTTAGGTAAGGATAGTAAGTAGTAAAGGGTAGGGAAGGTTGTCACATAAGCTTCAGAAGAGCACAGCATTCTACAACTTTAACTCTTTGAATACTTTGAAACACTGTCTGGGATTCTGTATTTTACGACCTGAGCCTGACTGAGCATAAATCCGACCACGACGACGGCCGCTTGTTCTGCCTCAACACTTCCTAATGACCAGATTTCTTCTTCAACTTAAATCTGAGCCATGAGAATTCTAAGCAAGCATATGTCTAGTCTATCTCTTCAGTGTCTTCAGCTCAGAGCCCGGTTTAGAATTGACTCAGAAGTGTTAAATAGCTCCACAATTCATCCGCCAATATATTTACGGCTAGACGTTGTCTGCAAAAATGCTCCATACTATGTTTCGCTCGCCAACAGCCTTACGATATGAATGTACAACAAACTTTGGCTTCTGCACTTGGACCTTGTTCATGTTCAGTGTTCAGTCACAGAACTCTATTCGAGAATGAACTCTCCATCACTTTCGATTTTTGTAAGGTTCACTTTTGATCGGCACATGTGACATGTATGAGCTAGATTAGAAAATTAAGAAGGTCAAAGAAATGTGTCAGACTCGAATCATCTGCGAGCGCTTGCATGCCTGCAGACAGCTGACTAAGTATAAGTCAGACTTTGTCTTTAGTGGGCGTTGGGTTGGGCGACCAACCCTTTGTCTTAATTTAAATCTAATGGAAGGGGAGAAATTGAGTCAAGTTCTTTTTCAGCTTTTAGGCGGCCATGCGAACTATTTGAGAAAGAATTTAGATCGCTCATTTCTCATCCTTTATGTAAAAAAAACAGGAATAGAAAAATAAGGTCGATGAGGAAATTATTTTTTTGTGGCAAAGTTTATCCCTTCTAGTCAAACTCTGCAATTATCTTACCCGCCTTGGGAATTATTAACTTGAAGTTGTGCATAGCTAGCTGCAGGTAAAGTAGCAAAGTGGAATAAAGCTAGGCGTGCGTCTTGGATGAGTAGTAGGACGCTTGGGATTCTTTTCTTCAGCGTCCTTTTACGTTTTTCTTCCATTTTATTTTACATTTTTCTGTGTTCCCGTTCCCGCCCTGAAGCACAGGTTAGATTTGATATTACACTAAGCCAAAAATGCCCACATGAAAATATTGACAGCAATGGGAACTCACAAGGTTTCCTTGTCGCTGCTGTTTGTATTTTTGTTTTTATAAAATAAAGCGGGAGTGAAAAAAACTTCACTTTGGGCATTCATCCACCTGCTCTTCTCGTAAGCAGAAGTCCGAGTCTGTGAGGTGTACTATGTATTTGATCATGTCGGAGCTATGTGCTTTGTGTGAGCGGCTGTTTGGTCCAAGTCATTATTTTTATTTTATTTATGTTGGTAGGTTGTAGGAAAGGTGCAGGTAAATGTGTGGGGGTGCCAGGAGGCTTAATAAAATTTAAGTATAACCTGGTACGACCGACAAAGTCCAAAGTAAAAAATGTCCGTGTTTGATAGACAGACAGGTGGTTAGCGCGTGGCTTGATTCCATACTCCGTGCAGGAAGAAACAAACTTTTACCAACTCTTCCATTTTTTTTTAACAAACACCTGTTCCGAGTTTTTACGTGCGTGCGGTGGCGGGAACCTAGAAGGTCCGCCTTTCCTCCGAAACCAGATTCTAATTACAGTGGAAGTTACATGTCAGCTGGAGTTTCGTATTGCTTTTCTCTTTTCTGCGATTCCCCTTCCCTAAAACGCTTATCCTTCGACTAAAACTTTATGCTCTATGAGTTGACAAAAATATAGACCCGGGAGGATAGAATGAAGGGAAATCTCGTTTGCAATAATCCGCTGGCTGCATCTTTCCGGATGAAAGTTGAAACCGATCACTTTCACCACCTTTCACCTAAAACATGAAACTAGGTACTTATTTTGAATTTCCTTATCAACTAGTTCTACTTTCACGGAAAATTACTCATTAAACGTAGATTTGTAAAGGTAATTTCTAAATAGGGAGCGCAGAGTGAAGATTACTTCCGTAAAAAATCTAAAGCACGCCAACACATATTGCCAACAGCTCTGTCATGTATAATTTTGGATTAGGGTAAACCGTTGAAAGAAAGAAGCAAGTTTTTGCCTTCATGCTTTCGATTTGTGTTTGAGTTGGGGGTAATAACGGCCTTCTGAAAATAGTCGCCTTTACTACGACTTCCTTCAGGATAGAAACAGTTAGCAAGTTAGGTGGGGACGGAAGCTAAAAGTAAAATTATTACACGTACAAATGTTGTTTTTTTGCTAGCGCCACCGACTCAGTAGAAGCCGGCCGGCGAGGCAGTAAACTCGCGAACCTTTCAGCCTTTCTATTTCTGGCTTTCTTTTCAACGTGACAGGGTAGATACGTAGGAAGGAAGCATTTCACTCTTTCAGATACATTGTTTATGGTACCAAATTCTAGATAATAACATTGGCTTAACATAGATTTCGCAAAGAATTGAATGAATTTCTAAACATTTTGGGGACAATGGCTCGTCAAAAGCATTCCTGTTGACAATTTTCCAATGAATTAAGCCCGAGTCGGTCATAGTAGGGTTTAGGTTGAGATCAGGTGGTGATCGATCGGTGATGCAAGAGAGGCGCGTCTAGTGCGGTTCTTGTCTTGGGCTGAGTGAGGAGAGGGTTGCAAAGAGAAGAGAGAGCAGTTGTCTGGTGGCTCCTCCGAGTCGGTCGTCTAAACTCCCACACCTTCTTCATCAGATTTTGCAATGTTCTTTTCTTCATTCCAGAGATAACCGATAGAGCGCACTAGTAGGTGTAGATGAGTCTATCACACGTTAGAAATTGAGTCGAGAATCTCGTGGAGGGCCCGTCTGGATAAGGTTAAATCTCGTGGAGGGCCCGTCCTCTCAATGCTTAAAATAAGGTAGCAATGCTGGCAGAGGCTAAAATAAGGTAGCAATGCAGATGCA
>JAQGCM010002562.1:0-10926 GCA_034699705.1 Hymenaphorura dentifera
TAGCCATGCCGACCATTGAAAAGTTCATTGATTTCCCATGCCGAGCGCGTTATTTGAAAAGTTCATCAGAGTCGGTTGATCAGAGTCGGTTCATTGGTTCCTCGGTTTAGTAGACTCCGTTTGTAAGAAAAAAATTGACATGTGGATTTTTGCAATTTCGGAATTTTTGGCCGAGTCACCAGTTAAAAAAATAAAGCGAATTTGGAGTTTAGTTTTCAACGGAGGTCAAAAGTCAGAGTCAGACAACAATGACAGACAGCCACAATGGCAACAATGGCGTTGGGGAAATCAGTGAGAGTGAAATCGGCACCGAAATTGGCAGTCGTCTCGAAATTTCCCGGAGAGACGAAATTCTCAACCTTCAAAATTCTCGACCCCTCACCGAATTTCAGATTCAGCAATTAGAGCTCAAAGCCAAGAAAAATTGGGACGTTTTCTACAAGCAAAATGAAACTCGGTTCTTCAAGGATCGTCACTGGACGGTGCGTGAGTTTCCAGAAATTTTGGAGGTCCGAGAATCAGCAAATTCAGCAGTGCTTTTAGAGCTGGGCTGCGGAGTTGGTAATTTCCTTTACCCAATTTTGGCCGAAGTCCCAACTCTAAAAATATGGGCTTGTGATTTTTCACCCAGAGCAGTTGAGTTTGTCAAGTAAGTCTGCCGAGCGAATCGAGCAACTCTGGGCAATTTTTTATACCAAATTTGTTAAAAAATGATTAATTTTTGTCCAAATTTTGCTTGCATTTTGTCCAGAGCTCATCAAGACTACGACGAGAAGAAAATCAAAGCCTTCACGGCAGACTTGACTGTCGAAAATTGCTTTCAAGCTCAACCAGACCTCTGCGTCCAAAAGACAGACTTTGTATCGCTAATTTTTGTCTTGTCAGCAATTTCGCCAGAAAAGCATTCAGCAGTCATTGACAATATCGCCAAAGTGACCAAACCAGGCAGCATTGTATTTTTTCGTGACTACGGGCTTTATGACATGGCTCAGCTGAGATTTAAGCCGGGGAAGAAAATTTCAGACAATTTTTATTTTCGGAGAGATGGGACTAGGTAGGTATCAAGGCATCAAGGAAATAAAATTTTTGGCAATTTAAGCGGTCGGTTTTTAGGGTACCTACCGAATTAGTGGCTGGTCCACAATTGCTTGGTAATCTAGCAATTTCGGTCCGGTTTCGGAAATAGCTCCGAATAGCCGACCGGAAGGGCAGACCGGATATCCGGCTTTCGCCACCGGATATCCATCCATAATCCAAATCTGCTAATTATTTCTCTCACTAAATTTCAGATCCTACTACTTTTCCCTAGAAGTCGTGTCAACACTTTTCCAAAGCACTGGTTTATTTGAGCAACTCGAGTGCGACTACGTTAATCGGCGAACAATCAACGTCAAGGAAGATTTGGACGTGGGCAGAATTTATGTGCAGGCCAAATTTGTCAAAAAATCTGCCAGCAGCTGACCAAACTTGGACTAAATTTCTAGATTTATGCAAGTATCAAATATGAAAACAAAACAAAAACAAAAATATTAACATTTGCATTGTTTAAATTAGAAAAAGTTTGACATTTATTTTTCACAATGTTTCTCGTTCCACGTTCCATACGTTTTCAAATATTCGTTCTTTTTTTAGAAGTAATTAAAACTATTATTGCAAAAGCGGACAAACTTTCTAACATTTTTTAAAATTTTTCTAGCACCGTTAAATAAAACTTTGATGGCAAGCAAGCAGCTTGACTGAGCGTGACTGGACTGGACTGACGACGACGACAAATGGAGCAACTAGCTGAGCTTTTTGGTTTCGGATTTTGTGCAAACATTTGGAGTTTTTTGGAGTCAACTTAATTTAGTTTGGTAATTAAACTAATAATTAGCTAATTTACATAAATCGATTCACTAAACTATTAGTCTAAAATTTTTCCATCGTTGACAGATTTTTTTTACGTTACAATTATTATTATTAGTCTAGAGTATCTCAGAATGGCCGGAGCTGTGTTGTGTTTGACATGTTTGGCTCTTCTCTTAACATTTTTTTAAAAACTAGTACTTTTTTAATTAAGCAATTTTTTTTACTTTAGTTTAATTACTACTTGAGTTAAGCAGACAGACATTGACATTTTCTTGTGCAAATCTTCAGTCATTCACGTTCACGTTTCAAATAAAATCTCTTAATTGCTATGTAATTTTATTGCACAAAATCCCAACAAATTTCTGAAGCTTTAAAAAATGTGACTAGAATTTTTTGTTCTGGTAGGATTATGTGGATAATACTTTTAGTTGCAATCGGGACTCTTTTTTTTCGGGGTTTTTGGGAGATTGAGATCACGCTGTTGCGTGCTGATACTGGTGTAGGTTTAGGGACAAGGGATGAAAATTTTGTAGCAATATTCTTAAGGGCGGCTGGTGGATATTTGCTTCCGCTTCCGGTTCTGGTCAGAATAAAATTTTGGCCGGATATCCGGCAATCTTCATAGTCGGGTCAAAATTAGACAACCGTTGACGGCAAATCTCCTCCTATACTTTCATCCGACTCCACGCTTTTGCTCCGATTACTGTTGCTGTTGCCACTGCCGCTATTTTGAGTTTTTCTGCTAACTTTTTTGAGTGGGATTCTAGAATCTTGGCGATAAGAATCGGACGACTTTGGATTCGTAGAAGTTGTAGAAGATTTGCCAGACGATCCCTTACAAACTTTACTTTGCCGGCTGGCTCTCCGCACGTGCTCGTCTGGCGCGGGAGCAATTTTCAGACAAATTTTTTGGACGACGACTTTCTTGCCAAAACTTTTTGCACAATTTGACTGACCTAGTTTTCGTTTGCAATTTGTGTCCACATTCACTCACATTGTCCAGTCTGCCTGCCTGGACAAGAATTTGGAGTTTGGAATGGACAGTAACTCTGATTTGGACGAATTCCAAGACGATGATGAAGAGCCGCAACCAAACTCATTGTTTCAACAAGCGGCGGATTTTGTTCAAGCCCAGACTACAAAGCCGGGAGCCAAGCAGCTGGAGCAGAAAAAACTGCTGGAATTATACGGATTCTACAAAGTTGCCACTGTCGGGAGATGCAATGACCCTAAACCGGGTAAGTAAATAAATAGCCTGAACCGAACCAAAATGCATTGAAAATTTAGTTAAAGTCAGTAAAGAAAAATGTGGCCGATCGCGATCGCCGATGATGGTAACGTCCCCGTGTTCGTGTAACGGTCCCATTTTTGGTAACGATAACGTCTTAAATTGCAACCAATTATTGCTGCATCTTTGCAGCATCGTCCGTCTAGTCCAAACCACGACATATCGTGCTCAAAATGGTCGAAGCACGAAATATCGTGCCGCCTCACTACAAACCGTGTCGTGGTTGTGGTGACAAACACGTCAAAGTTCAATTTTGGTGGTACATACATAGCCAAATACTAACCCAACACCCAACTCAGCCAAGCTAATTTGACAAATTCGCTAAAAGGTCAAATTCGGGTTTGTAAATTTGAACACCTTACGTTAGGTTTAGTTTTATTGCAATTATTTGTGAATTTTGCGGCAAGTATTTTTCTGACAAGTTCAGCTGAATTTATTTTGACTAATCTTTTGTCTTGTCAATTGCCAGGATTATTTGACATGAAAGGCAAAGCCAAATGGTCAGCTTGGGTCCAAGTGTCCACTCTGTCGACTGAAGCCGCTGAGAAAGGCTACATCAAATGTGTCAAAAAGTACTTGGACTGGACCCCTGAGGCGGCAGAGTCTTCGTCGTCCACCAAAAATTCTAAGTCAAAATCCAAATCCAGTTGTGGGGGGAACTCTGTGTCTACGATGGCCAAACCGTCAGAGGATGACCAAGATGGGATAGAAGAGGCAAACACAATATTCTCATGGGCCAAAGACAACTCACTCAAAGCCATTCAGACTTGGTTGAAAGCCGTAAGTCCCCCCTCCCCCCCTCCCCCAAATTTACATTTCCATTGTTGCAAAAAATTCCGTAAATTTCTGGAATTTGACCTGATTTTGATTTTTGCTACCTTTCAGGGGAACAGCCCAAATGTCCAGGACGGTGAGGGCATGAGCCCCCTGCACTGGGCCGTTGACCGAGGTCACTACGACGCTTGCATTCTTTTGCTAAATGCCGGGGCTGACCTCAGGGCCAAAGACAATGACGGCCAAACTGCAATGGACTATGCCATTTCTTGTGAGCATCAACAGATTGTTTTACTGCTAGAAGATCGCCAAAATTATTCGCACACCTAAAGCTGCAACTGCAATCCACATAAATTTGCAAGCATAGAATTTTAACGCAAGACTGTCCAAATTTGTACGTCAATTTTAGGATTATTTATTGGAAAGATTTTTGTACAAGATTTTGGTTTAGTTTAGCACTCGAGTCGACTTTCGACCTAATATGTAAATTCTCACTTATAAATATTATTTTTCCAATTTTGTGCAAATGCTGGCCAATTCAATACTCGGTAAAGACAACTAAAATCCCTTATAAAAATCGCAAAGTTAATTCTTTTTTAAAACAATTTAACAATTTATTTTCACATTCTCAGTTCTCATATCACATTCTCTTCACTTATCACACAAAATAATCGTGATTTTCACAATTTTTCATCACAGCTCAACACATGTAGATTTACACAAATGTTTTTGAAAGAATTATGTGCACTAAAAACTAAGCTAATTTTTGGCTCTCATCTTTGTCTTGATTTCATATTTTGACGAATAAGAATCAAATTGTTTCTTTAACTCTACCTAGTTTTGAATGAAGATTTCTTGTGTTTTTGGTTCCTTTTGATTCTTAATTTTTTAATTACTAATTATGGTCCAACCCAGCCCCTGCAGTTTTTTCATTGTTGTCCCAATTTTCGTCACGATTTTCTTCATTCTTTCCCATCTCGTTTTCATTTGAGGTCCCATTTTTCCACTTCCCGGAATTGAACAACTCCAGTACATTCTGAGCACCAAGCGAGCGCTGTCTAAATTCTGGAACTTCCCAAGATGACCAAATTTGCTTCCTGGTGTTGCTTTCTGCATCAGGAATTGCAGCCGAATTTGTCAGGAACAAATCCCCAGACTCACACTCCTCTGGATTCGGATGTACGCGGTGCGGCAAAGTGAAGACAACTCTACGAAATTTCCCAAATTTTTTACCCGAAACCGGAAGTGTAACCTTGGCAGTAGTGTCTGCAACCGGACGTACGACGCTAGCAGCTATTGGAGCCGGAACCGGAAGTGTGACTTCCGGTTCTTTTGTGTCTTGAACTGGAATCACCAACCCTGCGTCTATTTCCGGAACAACTTCTGATTCCAATTTTGCAATCCGGGCCTTTGGTTGCTCGTCTGTTCCAGGAAATGGGCGTCGAACTCGATCGCGAACATCCAGATTCAGCTCTGATTCCAAATTACCCAAGATTCGTCTGTTTGCCTTTGGGTCGTTAGCCTTGGCAAATAATTCCTAGATTAACAATTTGCAAATTAGTTGCTGAGTTTTGAACTTTTGTTTCGATCGTAAGGGAAATTAAATTAGAATTAGCTTAAAAATTAAATTAAGCTACCTTTGGAGGTTTTGGCAAACTTTCCCCACGATCCTTTGCGTCAGCTGATTTTCTGGAATCATTCTGGAACAAACAAATTCGCAATTTTTTCAATAAGCTAGACTTTGCCATTGTTGTAATTAGTTAATTTTGGTTACCTTTCGCATCTGGCGTGTAGCTGACTCAGGCTCATTCTCATTGTCCATTTCCATTTCCAGATCAAAATTTGTCAGAGTCCTCGCCAGGATTCCAGTGTCCTTGTCCTAAAATCAAAATATTCGCGATTGTTTTTTTTAGCAATTCCTCGGCGAAAAAAGGGTCATAATAATTTGCGAACTCACGTTTCCAGATTGTTGAAAGTTTTGACTCTCGTTGTCGTCCATGCGTTGACCCAAGGCCGCCGTCCATCCAGTCCTTTGTTGCCCACCGTTTCCATAAGATCCATTGATAAGACGAGATAGCCATATGAACTCGTCCATTTTCTAGACAAAAAATGATCAAAATTGTCAAAAAGTATGAATATTTTGAGTGAGATAATCCTAAGAATCTTACCTTGCGATCAGAGTTCATCTTGACAATACGATTGTCTCAAATTTTGTCGTGAAAATTTAGATTTCAGTTGCACAAGAAGCAATTTGATTGCAATTAGCAAAGAAAAAAAAGTTTTTCTCGAATTTTTGAAACAAAGTCGGGATTGTTGAATGATGTTGGATCAGATGAGGAATTTGCGAGAGTAAAATTCAAAAAAATTTGATACAGAGAAAATAACAAACAAATAAACAAGTCGTCTTTGACTTTTGCTTGGTTGTCATGAGAGTGAAAACTTGAATTAAACATGTGATTTCGACGATCAATTTAATTAGGAAAGCGAAAATTGAAAATTGCAAGTCGAGATTTACTCAGACTAAAAATCAATGCCTAATTTAATGAACATCCAGCAAAAAATTCATAACTCAACAAAATTGGGCTAAAAGTTCTAGGCTTCAATTTTTTGTTTAGTTTTGGATTGGATTCGCAAGATTGCAAAATCCGTGCATTCGAAAAATTATAGATTCCTTCATTTCGTCAACAAAGTTTGGACATTTGGGACTTCATCTAAACTTTCACAAAGCTCTGGAAACAAAACATTTTTCAATATTTTTTCTGCTACCGATTTTTCCATTGCTTTTTCGTGTTGCAAAAATTGCATCTTGCATTGTTGCAAGATTCCGCCTGTCCATTAGGCACTATTTTCATAAATTTGGCTCATAGTCAAATATCATCTTGAACGCGACGATTTAGTTTTGCGTGATCACAAGAAAACCTGCCATTAATCGTAATTGTCATCATTTTTCATTACCTACAAATTGACGCAAAGTTTTGGACAAAACATTTGCTGTCATTTTCTTCTGACCACATTTGCTCAAAATTTGGAAAGCAATTCACAATTTCATGCGAGTCGAGTGCGAGCAAGACAGTCAAAGACAAAGTTCAAGTCTTGGACTTTAGGTTGAACAATGACAAATTCGGGGGACCTACTATAGTTATGAATTCTCAACAGATAAGTTTTGAGTTTCTTACAAGAAACATACTGTGATAGCTCTGCACAAAATTCAATCTCGGCCTTTCTCAGGGCTAAGATTTGTATCAAAAATCCAGAAATAGAAGCAGAGTAGCTGATAGTTAAGTCTAATCCGTTGCGTTGTTTGAACTCATGCAAGATAATGCAAAGCAAATCGAGCTGATTTGCTTGAGAATTTTTTTTATCTCCCAGTCCAAGTCCCAGCTCAACCATTCAACATATGAAACACAAGTCCGAGGCGTGATTTTAAGTACCCTTCCCTTCCAAAAACTTTACATTTCTGAGGGCTAAGGGTACATTTGTTTTGTTTGATTCATTGTCATTGTCATCGGGTGGTTGATTATGCACCTAATATTAGGTTTATAGCTCGGAGCCTTCAACATTTTGGAGCACTCACTCTTGTCACTCACTTTTGAGTAACAAATGCACTCATCGAAAAACTTGAAAAAGTTTCAAAATAGACAATCAGTGAGCTCAAAGCAAATGGATTTGGCCAATTGTTGAGTAGTCCAAGTCCAACAATCAACTTTTAGGTTGGTTAATTTTACGCTCCCCCCAACCCTTTCCTGAAGACTATTTAAGGGCTCAAGTTTGGCTCAAATTTTTTTAGTCAAATTTTCAATTTTGACCACTTGACTTCAAGGGCTCATCGGAGTCTCTTGTGTAGTCAGCCGAAGCCGAAGCCGAGCCTTCTTGTTCTTCACAACAATGCAATTTAGTGACTCGCTGTGCTTTGTTAACTTAGCTTGGACACGATTGAATTCAAAGATCGTAATCGTAAAGCTATGTTAGCAGAGTATAGTTGGTCACTCCAATCATCTATTCAAGAATTATGCATTGCAACAATCAAATCAACACCTGTGCTGTGCATTGTTGTCCATCCACAATTGCATTTTCACAAGTAAAATTTTGACGAGTTTTTTTTTTTTTGGCTACTTGCTCGCTCTGTTCATTAAGGTCGTCGACACTTGGTTTGGGGGAAATTCTAAAAACCTCACCGGGTGTCACGCCTTCACGAACAAGAGCGATTTTTCATCACATTTCTGCACGATTTCGACACGACGAAACTCAAAATTCGAAGTCTTCAGAAAATTCGGCTAAGCAGCAAATGGTAATTTTTTATGAACAAATTTATTCGAATATTTGCATTTTTGCAGCAGCAGTAAGTTATAAGTTTGTAAAGTGCGACTCAATAATTAAAAATTTTGCACTGCAGCAGAATAGACGCAAAAGTAAGTGTCTTGCAGAATTTGTTGAATTTCGGGTAAAAATGATGACCAATCCTTCGAAACTGAGGCTGGGTCTTTTTCCAAGGCTTGAAGGCATTCTCCGAGGGCTGGGACGTCCCGGATCTATCAACAAATTCGCAATCAAAATTTCAATCACATTTTATGCTAAATTTCAGACAAAATTTTTATGAGTTTCGTTCCAAAAATTAAAACTGACCTCAGGAATGCCATCATCGGCCATAGAATTATGGAGGACCCAAGGGGCCAGTAGATCCCTTCCGCACTTTACAAAAGTGACGTAGTGGTTCTCCCGAATGCAAATAATTCCCAAGAGCTCAAGTTGCGAATTTGGTGATGTGCCCGAATTGTGCGAATTTTGCTCCCCGCCATTGTTGCTAAAAATTTGCCTCACATTGTTCTTGTGTGGTTGCCGGCTCTCTGCACTATGAAAAGTTTGAAAGCAAAGTTTGCAAAATGCAGTGGCGCTCATCCCACTGTTTCCAATCATGTCGAAGCATTCGAGACATTCCAAAGTCGCACACTCCGCACTACAAATCGTGCAAGGTCGTCGAGCTAAAAATTGGCAAAATTTCATCATAAATTCGCGGTTTTCAATTTGCAATTTTGTTGAATTTTTTACCCGAGTCAAGCAAATGAGTTAAATCAATCGTAAGAGATGGAATGACGGCTCGATACTGAACAAATTTCCCATTTGATCTTGGCAAAGCAATAAATAGCCCGGGGGTTGGGCAACACTTAAATTTTAAATTGTCTTGAGTCCACATACTGGTCTCAAGAATTTTTTGAGTTGTGGCCACGAGATGATTGGAATTTGAAGGATTTGTTGTGTCCTTAGAATTTGGCAAAATTTGGTGAAAAAATTCCGAAACCCCAGAAGAGTAGTGAATAAATTTGTCCAATTTTAGTCCTTGTTCGAACAGCGTGTAGAGGAATTCCTCAATGTCGGCTGAATTTTATGAGACAAGGATTTAGTAAAGATTTTGTGCAGAAAATGAAATTCGTGTGAAATTTGAGAATTTGCGAATTTGTGTTGTACCCATTTCAGAGTTGCGAATCCGGCTAGAAATCCCACTCATGGCTTTGCGTAAAATCCCAACATTTTCAGCACTGCAAAAATAGTTGCGTCTCAGCTGATTCGCAATGTCTGTTCGCAAAATTGCTTTGAGTTGACGAACAAAAGGTTCAGCCTCTGGGTCATCTTTGAGTAAAATTTTGTCAAAAGCGTCCGTGTAGGCCAAAAGAGTAAAAAGTGTGGCGTCAATGTAGCAAGAATTGTTTTTGCCTTGAATCCCTTGGTGGAAACCTGCCAAAAAAAGTTTGCAAAAAATTCTGTAACTTTATGCAAGTTTCAATAGATTTTGCAATTTGCAGTCAAATATTTCAATTTGCTGCAATTTTTGCACATGCACGGGGTGGTCCAAAAATTATTTACCAATGCTACGCCCCATGCTCTTGACGCCGATGAAAGGCTCAATAAAAGTGTTCAAAAATGCTGGATTGTCAGCATCTGGATTTCTGGGACGACAAAATTCATCTGGAGACCTGGCAGGAATTTGGCTCTCCGAATTCGGATAAATTTTATCTGATTTTTGTGCAGTTTTGCGCAAATCTATGTCCGAAAAGTTCAAATGCAGATGTTCAAGTTTTCCCAAAGGAGCCAATCCTCCATGCCGAGGTTTGCATTCAAAGGGAAAAACGATGGAATCTCGATGTCCAGAAATCCCAGTTTCTTTATCCTGGAAAATCAAATAATCAAAGTCAGCTCTCAAGTTTTGCAAAAATTTGGCAAATTTGAAGTCTTTTTTGCAAATCTGTCCAAACAAAGACAAACTTACAAAATCAATGCCTGCCAAATTCTTCGCTCCAATTTGCCCTAGCCATTTGATTGTTCCAGCATATTTGACGCCCAAATTTGGGGAATAAGCAACCCGATCTCCAATCTGAAATTCGTGGATTTCGGTTTCCAACAATGGCAAAAGATTCGGGTTCACGGTTTTAGCTTGGTCATTTATCGTAATTTGCTGGAAACCAATCAAATCTGGATCGTCAATCGCTGCCGGTGGCGGTGCGGATGGTCGATTTGTTGAAATTTCTGCTTTTTTTGGTGAAATTTCCGCGGCAGGTGTGGGCTTCGGACAATCGTAAAAATCTTCATATTTTACCAAGTAGACGATTGGAATAAATTTGCCTTGTTTTGGTTTGCATCGAAATAAAACGTGGTCACTGTATGTCCCTTGAGTGTCCCCAACGTTTTGTTGCTGCAAGAAAAATATTTTGACGAAAAGTATGAATTTTTAGCACAATTTTCCAACAACAAAATTCAATTTGAGCTCAATTTCTGGGAAAAAGTGAAATTTGACGAAAGGGTCAACTTACAAAATCGACACCAGCAAAGATCTGACCGCCCTCACGAAGTTGACCTAACCACATGACGATTCCGTCATAAGTCCCTTGGTCAGTGACCCAGACCACAACGTCGTTCACCCTAAGTCCGTCCTCGGCCAACAATTCTAGAGGACAAGACCCAACAAATTTTGCAAAAAATAACACCTAAAAGGCACACATTTTTGAACATTTTTTGCAGATTTT
>JAQGCM010002563.1:0-10921 GCA_034699705.1 Hymenaphorura dentifera
TCAACCAACAAAACCTACAACAATTGGCTGCAATCAATCTGAAACTATAGGCGGACAACGTGGACAGTCATAACTTACGACGTTACGACTCATAAGTACTTACTTTTCCACGGTGTAACAAAATTATGCTCATTAATTGATTTCAAGACAAAATATTAAATTCGGCTAATACGATAATTTTTTAAGACAATGAGTTTTCGAAGGTCCCCTGAGTATCGTATTAAGCGGGCTCTACTGTATACTATTCTAACTATTATTAATTATTATTAAGTATTTTTAGTTTGTAACAGACGGGACGGACACAGACAGACAGATCACTTACTTTTCTAAGCAATTCTATTCTTTCCGAGTTTTCAATGTGTTGCAACCTTGCAATTGTTGGAAATAATTCTCCAGCCACTATTGACTTGAATCCGATTATTCCAGTTGTCCAGTTCTTGTTAAAATAAGGCTGTTTAATTTAATTTAAGTTTATTTCGTGAGATATTTTTATTAGCCAAAGTCATCTCCTCAATCTCCTGTGTTCCTGTTGTGTAATTTTTGATGATGCAAAAAAAAATTGCAAAAACTCGAGCGGAGAAAAACTGGAAGAAGCCAATGCAAAAGGAACCCCGACGAACTGAACCACCGCACCGAGTTGTCTTGTCATGAAGTCACTCACAAGCGAACTGCACTAAGATTATTACTTGAATGAACAATTCAAATATTCAATAAATAAATCCAATTCCTGAACATGAAGCAACCAACTTTCTTACTTCTTTCTTGATATCAAAACGTTCAAGAAATTATTTGCTAAATTTTTCCTAAGCAAATACCATGCTCAGTCAACACTGCACTGAAGAATTTGGGGTCTGTCTGGATTTGATTGTCTAGATCGGATCCAGCAAAATGAATGAGTAAACAGTAAAGTGAAACTACTGAAACATATCATCATGTTCGGCCAATTTTCATTCATTTCATTTTTCATTCTAATTGTTATCTGGGATTTGAGCTCAACTATTTCAAATTTCAACAAGGCACGCACAACTAAAACTACACATTACATGTAGATTACTAGAATTTATTGTACTAATTATTGATGTTTCGATCGATGTTGTAACGTCAACAAAGTCAACATCATCTATCTGAAATAAAAATGCGTAAAATCGATAATCTGTTGTAAGTCAAAATTAAAATTCGAATACATCATCCTTCCAGATTTCGTACGAACGACCACCAGAAAATTTATAAATGCTCAGCTAACATGAAGAACTGCCGTCAATTGTGTCAATAATATTTGACAATTTTTTCGTGCAAAATATGATATTGTATTAATTCAATCATTTGTTGGGTTTCATTACACCTCAGGAATGTAGTTATAAAAATAACTGCATTCCTGATATATTTCACTTCTGCATTTTGACACTTGACGCAAAAATAATTCTTAGTGAGGAGAGGATAGCAATTTGGTTGACATTCCTTGTTGGATGGAATTCAACAATGCGCATTGCTATGTAAGGGATGCAAAATTTTGGCCGAAGTCTTCTTAGGACTCCTGTCAATTAAAACATAGGCCCGTTTATACCTTAGATTAGCAAAAGATATTTTTAATAGACAAGTCTCTGCAGTTATTGGTAATTTGGTAGAGACAATAAATCTACAAAAATATCGGTTAAAATGTGTTCGATAAAAAATTTCACAACGATGGACACCTTGCTAGCAATTATGAGCTGGGTGGGTAGGCTTAGCTAAGCAGCTAAGCCTACTCTGCATAATAATGTAAAGACTGAACAAAGTAATAATTAGAGGCATCATTTCTTGGAAATTTTGCAAAGAGGATGGATCATCCATCCTCTGATGGATGTCTCCGATTTTTAAGTATTTAGAAATCGAAAGTGATCATTTTCCACTTGATACGACGACATCTGGCTGGGGCATTGTTCGTAAATTCTTAAAATAAGAAGTTCAAGCATAAGCGCTTTCCCCCTTGGCACTTGCAATGGATTTGGTCTCCACTTTTGAAATTTCATCTTGTGAATTTAAGTCCATGTCGAGTGGAATCGACTGACCGATTTTGTTAAAGTCCCAACACCAAAATCACCAGCAAAGTGACCCTCGAGGTCGAAATTAAAAAATGGCTAGTCGAGTTCTTTCAAGGGCTTTGAAGCTGAGGCGGAGTCCAAGGGTCACAAATTCTCCTTGTGCTGGCGCCTTGGCTCTCAACAACAATTTTTCCACTTCTCATCAAGTAAGGCTATTTTTAAACTCAAATTTATTGTTATTCTATCCTATTTTGTGCATGTTTTCAGGCTTCATAATTTCGAAAGCATAAGTTGTGTGTAGTTAAAATGACAATTTGGTATTTTGCAGTCGCACAAGGAATACAAAATAGTGGATCACACTTATGATGCGGTTGTCGTTGGGGCCGGCGGAGCTGGACTCCGAGCTGCTTTTGGACTCGTCGAAGAAGGATTCAAAACAGCTGTCATCACTAAATTATTTCCTACACGCTCACACACAGTAGCCGCCCAAGGAGGTATCAACGCAGCCCTTGGAAATATGGAAGGGGATGACTGGAGGTGGCATGTAAGTTTTTGGGCAAACCTTGATTTTATCATTGATGATTATTTTCGGAGACTAATGACCTATTTTGTTTGTTCAAGATGTACGACACCGTCAAAGGTTCAGATTGGCTCGGAGATCAAGATGCAATCCACTACATGACAAGAGAAGCACCCAAGGCTGTTGTAGAACTTGAAAACTATGGTTAGTCATTGCCCTGGTTTGAGTTTTGTTTGCGTATTTACTCTAGTGCGCTTTTTAATTTCCGAAAGTTTATTATCAACTTGCAAATTATTTTTTGGTTAAGTTAAACTCAAAAGGAGTCCAAATAAATCCTATACTCGCCCTAACTTACTTAAAGAATATTTAGGTGTCATTTTTGTGTGATACCATTTAGATTTTTAGCTAGGTCGACTGAAATGATAACCTGAAAGTATTTTGCTGAAATACCAACAGGAATGCCGTTCAGCAGAACCACCGATGGAAAAATTTATCAACGAGCTTTTGGAGGTCAATCATTGAAGTTCGGAAAAGGTGGTCAAGCTCATCGTTGCTGTTGCGTCGCAGATCGTACAGGGCATTCTCTCCTGCACACACTCTACGGGCAATCTCTCAGATACGACTGCCAGTATTTTGTGGAGTATTTTGCGCTAGATCTCCTCATGGAAGATGGTGATTGATTATTATGTGATTGTGACTTTTTTATATAACAACCTTTACATTTTGAAGTACTTAGTAAGGTGTCTTTGAAAACCAACAGGTGAGTGCCGAGGAGTTATTGCGATGTGTCTTGAAGACGGATCGATTCATAGGTTCCGGGCTAAGAATACCGTCTTAGCAACTGGAGGGTAAGGATTTCACCAAAAACCTAAACGACAGATTGATTGGTTCAGCTAAGATCTAATTTTTTTGCATTTCCAGATATGGCCGGGCATTCTTTTCTTGCACATCGGCCCACACTTGTACAGGCGATGGAACAGCAATGACTGCCAGGGCAGGACTCCCAAATCAAGATTTAGAATTTATTCAGTTCCATCCAACTGGAATTTATGGGGCGGGATGTCTTATCACCGAAGGCTGCCGTGGAGAAGGAGGATTTTTGATTAATAGTGAAGGAGAAAGATTCATGGAACGATACGCACCAAATGCCAAAGATTTGGCTTCCAGGGACGTTGTTTCGAGAGCAATGACTATTGAAATTCGAGAAGGTCGAGGTTGCGGACCACAAAAGGATCATGTATTTCTTCAATTGCACCACTTGCCGCCAGAGCAATTGCACGAAAGGTGACTTATTTGATTTACTTTACGTGTTTTCATTTCAAAAAAGTTTATTGATTGACTCAAACCTTTTCTTTAGATTGCCCGGAATTTCTGAGACCGCAATGATTTTCGCTGGTGTTGACGTAACACGAGAGCCGATTCCTGTCTTACCAACTGTCCACTACAACATGGGTGGTGTTCCAACTAATTACAAAGGTCAAGCCTTGACACACTCAAAGGCTGGCGGAGAGAAAATCATTCCGGGTCTCTATGCTTGTGGAGAAGCAGGTAATTAATTAGCTAATCATTTCTGACAGTGATACAAATACTAGATATTTTTTCTAAAATTATAACATTCCATTTCATTAGGATGTGCATCTGTCCATGGCGCCAATCGACTTGGAGCAAATTCACTCCTTGATTTAGTTGTGTTTGGAAGAGCTTGCGCAAAGACAATAGCTGCAGAAAATAAGCCTGGAGAGAAGATCGGAACACTTTCTCCCACAGCAGGCGACGCATCAATCGCTAATTTAGACAAGCTTCGAAATGCGAATGGGACTGTCTCAACCGCTGACCTCCGACTCAAGATGCAAAAAACGATGCAGAATCACGCGGCCGTATTTCGAACTGGTGCCGTTCTGAAGGAAGGTGTCGATCAAATGGATGCCGTTTACAAAGAAATGAAAGATTTGAAGGTAAACCAAATTATAAATAGAAAGCATTTTATTTTCGGAAAGCATTTAATCCCATCATTTGATCCAACCTCAGATGTACGATCGTGGACTGATTTGGAACACCGATTTAATTGAGGCACTCGAACTTCAAAATCTCATGATCAACGCAGTGTCATGTATTAACGGTGCATATACTCGGGAGGAGTCTCGTGGAGCACACGCCAGGGAAGACTTTAAAAATCGGGTCGACGAATACGACTACTCTAAACCGATAAAAGGACAAACTGCAAAACCAATGGAGCAGCATTGGCGAAAACACACGTTATCTTGGGTCGACGAGAAGTCTGGCAAAGTGACCCTGACCTACCGCCCTGTCATCGACGAGACATTGAATGAGAAAGAGTGTGCCCAAGTTCCACCCGCGATTCGGTCTTACTAAATAATATGTCATTATTTTGACATTGAACTGCTCCTACAATACAATTACGATTCCTCGTGTCCACGTGATACATCCAAAGTAAAGTAACTTTAAACATAAACCGGTTAGTAGTCGTTTAGGGAATGAATTTGGTCGAGTCAAGAATACCAGTTAACTCAATTTGTTGATTAAAATGAAAAAATACTGTCGCTTCTATCCCAAAAGAAATTTGAATTTGGTCAGAAATAAATAGAAATCTGTATTTGCTTCTGTGCAATCTTTTTTTGGCAGTTCTAGAAATTTTCGAAATGTTTCCAGTTAACTAATTGTGTTTTTAATGCATAGTCAATTTAATAATTTATTATTTACGAATTAACCAAATGCTAAAATTTAATTAGACAAATAACAAATAAATTGATAACAATTTTAGGAACATCTCTGGGGTAAAATAGCTTGGTTTGCCTTTGCAGAATCTGCAGATGCAGAGCATTTCCTCACTTTGCCCATGAGATGTGTGGCTCAAGGCGCGCCGGCCCAATTTCTTCATCCACGGCGAATTCATCTTTGGTCTATCCTTTCCCTCGTAGTTTGTAATTTTTGCAGTTTTTATCTTTTCCAAAAAGTACTGCTGAATTGGAACAAATCAGCCAAAATGGCCAGTCGAGTTCTTTTCCGAGCTTTGACGCTACGCCAAAGACCTTGGGCTATGGCCAAACCCCTTTGTTCTAGCATAGGAGTGACGGCCAGTGGTAATCCACAAAGATTTGTCTCTTCTGCTTTGATTTCCAAAAATTCATACCCGACTTCACTTGAGGTAAAATTTAAACAAAATTTAAAGAAATTCAACAATGATGACGATGAAGATGATGACTGAATGAGTAATTATGTAAATTTTAGGTGGCTGCTCGGCTGGGAGGTATTGTTGGCCTGACCAGAAATTATTCATCGGCTGAACCCATGTCACTGGAACACATTCGTGATAGGATTCTATTAGTTCTTAAACTTTATGACAAGATTGATCCTACTAAGGTGAGGGTCTAAAACGGTTAATTTGTTCAAAGAACTTTGTTAGAATTGAGTTGACCCTGAAATTTCTCCTTTTCTTCTTCATAGTTGACCGTCGACTCACACTTTATGAATGACTTGGGTTTGGATTCTTTGGACCACGTTGAAGTCATCATGGCAATTGAAGATGAATTTGGTAAGTACCCAACCGGCCCAACGTACTGTCTAAAATTAACTGGAGTTATTTTTCATTCACTGTTCTGTGCTATGCAATTCAAGAATCAGTTAATGCCCAAACTGAATTTAATTTGACCAAAGAGTTGGAAAATTTTGTTGCCCGCCTAGTTCGAAGCCAATTTTGTTCTCAAGTGAAGAAATATTGGAAAATTATAAATCAGAAATTGCAATTCGATATTTAGATCAACAGCAAGCCTTCTCTTGGGATCGAACTTCTCCACGATTGACCTAATTTGTGTTTTCTATCCCTACAGGTTTTGAAATCCCAGATTCTGCAGCCGAGAAACTACTCAAACCATCAGACATCGTTCGCTACGTGGCGGACAAGAATGATATCTATGAATAATAATGTTATTTAGTGCCTAGGTAAATCAAATAGTCAATTGTAATGCTTTGTTCTGTAGAAAGCTCATAAATTATCCTCAAGGATTGTCAAGCCATTCTAAATAAATCTGTTGTGACTGTGCCGACTGTGGGTGCAACTCTCACATTTAAAAAAATCTCATGCCTTCTTGTTTACGACTGGGACGCTCATTATTGACAATACCGATTATCCATCAAAACTCATCTCTTTCCATTAGATTCACAAGGGCAATTAGGTTTAGGTTATCAACCAGTTTGTTAGTTAAATTTGTACATTCAAGCCATTTTACAATCAAATCCATTGCATACTCCTCAGGGTTTACAATTTTTCAATTATCGAGTTTTTAATTGATTTCCAATTAGCAGTTTGTCGTAGTTGTTCACGTGAACTTTGTGCTGAACTCTGCTCCGCAGTTGTGCAATCAGAATTTGTCTCAGCATCACAGCACAGCTTGCTTGTGTAATTTAGAGCACAAGCCGCGGGACTTTTAGCAAGGCCAGAGCCTAGAGCCTAGAGCCAGCACTTGAATTATTTTTCCATGTGCTGCAGAATTGCTGAATTGCCACCAATAATTTTGCAATCTGTTAATTACGAACTGATGCAAAGTGTAAATTCGTAATTCCTCTGTAATTTTGTAACTTCGGTACAAAATTCTTTGCTAAGCAAACACATTTTGTAAATTCCGAGACAAGACAACTTCGTGTAGCGGTTTTGCACGACACGGCGAGCACTCTGTTCATGCTGTTGCTGTACAATCTCAATTTTTGAATAGCAGATCTTGAAAATTATGTCCAAATCACTAGTTGCAGAAATCAAAGAGTGCAGGTAGGATCGATAAAATATTTTGGCTTTACTGGTATTAAAAATTAACACATGTGCAACACATGTGTAACTGTCTAACTGTAATTACAGGGTCAGCTCGGTCCTCAACGATGACAGGAAAGTCTACGGAAAGAAGTTTCTTTTTGACGGAAAAGATGAGACATGCTGGAATTCTGATCAAGTAAGAGCCATAATTTTAATAAAACTATTTGGTATTTGGACTTTCCAAAGTCTTGATTTCTCAAACCAAACCAACTAATTCTTCAACAATACGTCAGATTCATTTCAGTCTGCCTGATGATAAACGATTTTGGTAATTTGCAGGGATTGCCGCAATGGATTTCGTTCACATTCGCGGAGCCTAAAACTGTGAAAATGTTAACATTTCAATTCCAAGGAGGTTTTGCTGGGAAAGATTGCGTATTAAAAGCTCTGACCGGAGCCCTAGACTCCGATTCTGAAAAAGGCGAAGCATTTGAATTTGTGCCAGCTGATAGTAATAAAGTCCAGGAATTTGTTGTACCCTTTGAAATGACTTCGAAAGAATTCCAAGTGTGCTTTCGTACGACATCAGATTTTTATGGTAGAATTATTGTTTACCATTTTGATATTATTGGCAGTTGAATAAATACGTATTTAGACTATTTACAATTTTAGTAAAAAGAATAACTTTGTACGTGCACCGTGCATATCAAAGTCAGAGTCAGATTTGAACACGAATTGGTGACTGCTAACACACCATCCTAATTGCATGTGCTCGATTGAAAAGAATTTCAGTCTCGATTTCTTCAGATTTGAACATTCAACTTGACCTTTAACTCCGACGCTGTTGGGCGATGGCTGTGCTTGCTTAACATTTTCGGCAGTATGTCATCCTGCGAAATTAAAAAAAAATGGTAAATAAAACGATTTAGGATTTAGTTCGGTTGTAGTCCAGCAATGCTTTCTAAAACTGAACTTATATTTCAAATTACCAGAATTTGTATTCCGGTAGTAAAATTTTTGGCCGAGAGTCGGTGGTAGAGTTCAGAACCGGTGGAGAAATTTTGTGAAACTTCGAACAACGTCACGCCTAGCGAGTAAACATCACTCTAAAATGATTTAAGATTGTAATAAACTTAAAGTGCTTCATTTATAGTTCGGCTAAACGTTAAGTTAAACGTGCCTTTGCTGTTAAAGTACTCTCAGGTGCACAGTAGGGAACAGTACCACTCCGGCCGCTAAAAGATGATCCGATAACTGCCAGACCAAAATCAACTATTTTGACTGAATTTCTTGAGGAGTTTGCCCAAAGAATGTTTTTTGGCTGCAATACCAAAGTTGTTTAGACAAATTAGCGTGAATTGTTTGACTCTTTGCATGTAAATGTCACTCGATTACATTGATATCTAAATGAAGAAATCCATTTGAATGTATCCACTCGAGTGCATCAGCCAATTGTCCCGAAATTGTAATCAAGAGCTTCTCATCCAATTTCTCGTTAGGAAAATCCGATTTCCAGTTTGCCAGACTTGAATCACAAAGCTCCATTTGTAAAAAGAAGATTAGTGCATCTTCGTCCTCATCGTCAGAATCCATTGCTAGCCAGGAATCAAAGTAGTGAGCCACATTCGAATGACCAGACAACTTTTTGAGAATCATGGATTCATTCAAAATTGCTCGGATGTCATCGAGAGCATCAAATGTGAGTGGAATCCGTTTTACGGCGAATTTGGCTTGGCTTGTCAAGCTTTTGACCGCAAACACTTCCCCAAAACTTCCTTCGCCAAGGACTTTAATTTTTTCAAAATTCTCCCTAAATTTTGACCGACGGCGAAGTGCTTGATAGAAGCTTAGAATTGAGCTAAACAAATTCACAAAGATCAGCAATTTAGCATCTTTGAAGCGCTGAAGTTGAAGGGTTTGAAAGCAAACCAAATGCTTAAAAAATCCATTTTATTACCTGTATCTTTCCTGCAAAAGGAGATTGCTGGACGACGAAAACAAAATAAAAAGTCGACTACGTTCTTGTTCTGAAAGTAGTTGGAAAGGAATTTCGACATCAACGGCTCGAAGCAGGTCTTCTGCATCTGAAAAATCAACAGCAAATGAGAAATCTGATCTTTCCAGCTTTGTTTCAGTTGTAATTTTCCAAGACAACTTGTGGAATGAATGGCAATGGTAAGTCAGAAATGAAAACCGTTCAAACTTGTTAGCCATCAAATTATAAGTAAATAATTACATTTTTTGGACTGATTCAATCGACCATGACCATAGCCAATTTGGTTTGTGCATCGATGACCACCGTCGGCCTCTGTACGACGTCGGCTGACTGCTCCACCAAAATCAGTTTCACGTCTTCTTGATGAACTCTTGGCATCAATTTGGTCACCGTCACCGTCCGCAAAGTCTGGCGAATCTTTCTTCGAATGAAATTCTTTCTCCAACAAAAGCCATATGATAAGATTCACTTCAGAATCAGTCACTGCTGGGGTTTGTGAAACGCGAATGTAATGATCTTCTGGTCCACCGACAGCTACAAAATGAAAAACGATCAAATCGAATATAGGCCGAACATTACCTACGGGAATAATATTTAGATTTAGAACAGCGTCATTAGTGTAAATACCAACTGATCTGAATTCAAAGCAACGAAATTACGAAATACTAACAGAACTAGGTAACTCCACAATTCATCATGTTGCATTTCGTAATTTCTGAAAAAGGAAAGGAATTGCTTACCAAAATCAAAGTCTTTTATGGTTTGGAGCTGAAGAATTTTATTTCTATTCTTTTCATTCATTGTTAATAATGAAATCTATGAAACTGAAAAATATGTAATCGTTGTTGGCTTTTCATCTAGTGAGTGTAGAGCATGACTGTCGTGCGTGATGCAATACGACACTCAAGCACTGTTTTTTTTTGTTTTGTATTATTTTTCCAATGCAAATGCAAAATTCCGTATTTGATGTGGTATTTTTGTTATTTAGTGCATTTATTGGCACCAGTGCTAAAATAAAAAAATATTTTTTAGGCTGTTCAAGTGTATTATTGTAGTTTTAATTTAGTATGAAGAATAAGGTGCTAAAAACATTTCGCGCTTTGAGAAAGCTCATTCCTAAGGTTGCGGAGGTGTCGCATGAATCAAAAGATCAAACTTGACGGATTTGCTAACATTATATCGCAATTTTAAAAATTTTGCATTTCTGTCATTTTACCAATACCAGGGCCATTTTTCATCTGGTCGATATGGCAACAAAAATCAATTATGTACTAATTTCCATGCAATTGCGAAAACAAAAGGTTTGCTTGTTTAAATGCAATATAATTACGGATTATTTTCAATCTGGAATTTGGCAATTTCTAAGACAACTAAGCGCGTATAAACAAACAATTTCGCAAAAGTTGATACCCCGAAAAAAATTCAGCGAAACTCTTCCTCTGCTTTCACTTCTCTGTTTTTCTTGAGGACTGAAAGTATTTAGTTAGACTGACAAATCTTGGCAAATTGTGTTCGTGAAACTGACAAAAAGTGACAATGAAAGGATTCCGGAGATTCTTGAGCTGCCTGTGTCCATGTTTGGGACGGACGAACGAGGAGGACAAACAAAATCCAATAGG
>JAQGCM010002564.1:0-10921 GCA_034699705.1 Hymenaphorura dentifera
TGCCGTTGTCCTAAATAATTTGGCCAGAGGGATTAACTAACAATCCTCCTGAGTAGTCCTAAATTTAATTATAGCAATTTCAAGGAAGTCTCTTTCGTACGATTAAAAAACAATCAACTGTTCACTTGGCTTTGTGAATACTTGAATTGGCCACATCAGCGAACAGCCACAGTAGTTTCAGCACTTTGGCCGGATAGCCAAAAGTCATATTTTTGAAGGCACCATAATAGATTAGGTTACATATCTTATACCGATATTTTAAAAATTATTTCAGTTTCTGGAAGTAACGGTTTCATTAGAAGCTAAACACGTAGTGGAATGTTTTATCTTGATTTAAACTTGAGTGTTTTTATCGTAGGAAGATATTTGCTATTGCATTGGGCTATCGTCATCATAATCTCCTACTAATCATTCCGCGCAACAATCAACACTTCAATTAACGCTTAAAACATTTAAATTAATATCTTGATTTCAGTTTTTTCCACGCCCATTGGTGGTAGGTGTTTGAAGGTTCACAATCTCGAATAATCATTTGATTTGAAGTTGGATGAACGGCAATACATTTACCCATCCCTTTGTGCTTCATTGTCCCCGTTTCCTGTGATGGATAGGAAAACCATTCCAAATTTTAGTATTGCGAACAAAAACGTTGCGAATTAAAATACTGAAAATGTTTGTGTTAGTCTCAGCCTATACCTCGTCGTATTGCCACGGACCGTCTGCCTTGCCGAGTGGGCAATAAATTAATTTCACAGAATCTTTATCCGCTTCAACGCATCTCTCCCCAATTCCAATTTGCCCAGCAGCATTCAGTCTTGCAAGCTACAATAGCAATATTATAGCAATTAAAACCAACGATCTAGACAAATTGACCAACACATAAAGCATGAACGTGCGGAAATTACAACTTAATTGCTTTCACTTCAAAAATATCTGGTCGCACTGCAAAAAGCCTACTGGTATGACTCTGCTGTCATCACCGATTCGTATAATGTACAAACAAAAAGTAGCAAGCATGCCTGACTCTTGCGAAATCGGACCTGATTATTCCCATATCCGTGACAACCAGATACACCCATTTTCGTGGGAGCTGATCGACCCATCGTATCCAAACAAGAATTAGATCCCTTGTTCTTCATTTCTCCCCAAAAGAGATTCGGAGGTAATTCTGGATATTTGGTCAGCATATCTGGAGCCACATTTTCCATAAACCACGCAAATGATTTGCATTGCAACCGTTCTTTCGTAGCCAACTGTTCAGTAATGTCACCGTGATCTAAAAATTTAGCCATTGGCTCCCTGGTGTAGAAAAATTCCTTGTATTTCTCGTCAAACCACACTTCAATCACTCGTTTGTAATTCTGCGAAAAAACATTGGAAAGTTACTTTCTGCTCTCTCAAAGTCATTCCTGATTCAATTCCTTACAATGGTAATAAGTGGACCCTTGTGTTTCTCTGCTAGCTTCCCAAAGCTGTAAGGCATAAATCCTCGATAAACATGTCCAACTCGTGAGCAAGGCACCCATTCGATGGATCCACCACATTGCCATATTTTGAAAGACAGTTCAAAGTTTTCTCCTCCCCAAACTAGGAGACCAGGATCGTATCCTCCGAGTTCAAAGAAGTATTTGCGTTCTATCGCGAAAAGTCCACCAGCGTGCGTTGGAGACCTAATTTGTCACAATTTTCATATTAAAAACATTCAAATTCAACTAATTGATTTCAAGTATTTTTCACGAACTGATAAGGTTGGGATTTGTGTTTCCTGGCAGCTTCCATCTCTGGAGGAAGTTCAGTTTCTTTGTAGTACATGCCCCATTCGAAAATTCCTCTAAATAAGGTCCCTGGTGTGTACACAGGTCTGTACTCAAAGGTAGTGTGGTCAACGCCATCAATGAAAGGGACAGTCACGACCGTTCGATCACGATAGATTGGGGCCAGCAATGGTGGCAACCAATTGCGGTTGACCTCACAATGAGCGTCAAGGAAGACAACAACGTCTCCGCGTGACTCCTGAGCCCCAATAGTGCGAGTTCGAATCAGACCTTCTCTCTCCGTATTGCGATGAACACGAACCTTGCCATTAAATTGCCGAATATATTCGTCCAGTTTGCCCTTCAAATTTTCTAAAATCCAGAAAGATATTTTAGGTTCCGTAAATATTCCTAAAGAACTCGTTTCGTCCTTTGCAATCTGAATACTGAAACTTCGTGAAACCCTCAATAAATTACCTTTATCGCTGAAATCGTCGACTAGTAAAATCTCTTCTAGCATGGCTTCCGGCGTTCGTTTTAAAATAGTGTGTACATTTCTCATCAGAGTGGACCAACCCTCATTGTGAAAAACGATGACGACACTAGCTTTGAGTCCCATACGCTCTGGATAATTCCAATATTTACACCTAGACGATACAGTTTTCAGTTACGAAGGCACTCAACTCTAAATGCATTTTCAAAAAATCCTTACTCATCCATCCGAGTGTCCGGGATTGCACGTTCCAACGAAATGCTATCAGAAACAGCCATGTTCATGCCATAATTACTGTTAGACTCTTCACCTTCATTTTGACGATTTGGTGGAAGTTTATAAGGTTTTCCACCTTCTCCAGGTCCATCACCCACCGGCTCTTCTTCAGGTTCAAAATTTCCAGATTTGCCAGCAGTCAACCAAGGCACCTTCTTCATTACTTTCTGCAAATCAAGTCACTGAATTTAGGACCAGAATCATTATATTTAATCAGTGACGGCAAAATTATTCACCTCCTTAACGTGAGCAACTTTTCCACCAAATGATGGGGCTTCAAATTCGTCGTCATGTCCATTGCGGCCAGTACCAATGAAGGAGAATATTACCAGCAAAAATAGCACTCCAACAAGTGTCACTTTTAAAACACGAGATCGTTTCCAGGCCACGGGATTCATTATTTTTCTCCAAAGTTTTCGTGATTTGTACCTGTGAACCAGTATAAAACGCTGTACACGGATCATGTCCATGCTGAAATCTCGCTAGATGCAATTCGCGATTCGCTATAACAAATTAAGGGACCTTCCGAAAAGCTATCGCTTGCAGACATCCTTTTGCCTTCTAGACGTTCTTGGTCTCAATTTACGTTTGTTTTTGTTTGGGTAAACAAATCACCAAACAACAATGACAGTAGTCACTAGGCAACAACAATTAATTTTAGAATTCAAAGAGTAGTTTTCGCTTGTTGGGGTGGGGACATGGCATGGCAACTACTACCTATTTACGGGCATCATTGTTTGCAAAAAACAATCCAAAAATGAATGAAGTTCTTAATTAGTAGAATTTAGCTCTCTCCTCCATCGTTTTCTTTAAATTTCCAAAGTATGCAAATGGCAAGGTGGATACTGTAGTTTTTTGTAAATAAAAATTAGAGTATTTACTATAAGTCAACGTGGAAAACATTTAATTAATCTATAAGCGGTGTTTTTGTTCTGGAGTTACCCAAAAAAAATTCTGTCGCTTGGATTCTAAAACGGAGAGGAACTAGGAATCTAAAGCCATTCTTTAACTTGGACATTGAATTAGACGGATCTCGATACTTTCTAAAAAACTAGGTAAATCCATTTCTACAGATTCATTCTTGTCTTTCTTGTCAATCTAAAACCTGAAAATTGGCCCTGAAAATATTTTGTTTTTGGAGCATACGCTTTTTTATGTTCAAAAATCTGTATTTTCAAATGAATCGTTTGCAAAAATTGCACCTGTATAAAAGCAAATATTAACTTTTTACTCCATAAAGAAACATTACCTTTTACAAATCCCCTCGATTGAAAGTGAAAGTGAAATCCAAACGTCAATGTTAAAATTGAAACTTTTCCTTTTCGTCGTTGCAGTAAAAATTCCACTCACTCCTAAACCTAAGTGCTACTATAAATTAAATTAAATGCAGTGTACTAATTTGCTGGTCATTAAAATCTAACTCAAAATTACAGGATGGCACTATATAACTAGCTAAAATTCCATTCAAAGTGTACACGTACGTCGGTCGGCAAAACCGCGCGGTGTGCTAGCTAATCTTACTTCGTGTTATAATTTTGTAGTGCGATACATATGTGGATTATTTATGGATAATGGGGAGCTGTTGTGTTGTGATGTGATTACGTGTCAGATGAACGGCAGAGGAAGGGTTAATGTCAAAAACATATTTCTCTATACTAATTTCTTCTCTAATCTAATTATTTTCGATGCCTATACAGCCTCGTCATCCCTTTATTCCTCGCCAACACATATTTTGTAATTTTAGAACGGCGAGTTTTGATGTCTTTTTTGAAATTTAGGGAAGTAAAAGCAAGGATTGAGATTGGAGAGAACTTTTAACCCTTTCGTTGGTTGGAATGCATTTACAATCCACATAATCCACACCACAATCCTTTTCCTTGCAGCATTTTTTACACATGTCGGGGTTCGCATGGTACCCTGGTCCTGGTCCTGTCCTGGTACCAATAGTACCAAACCAACTTCATTGGGTTTGGTTTTATGTTGTATTTCGCACTGCAGTTTACAATGAAAAAATCACATCTACACTTTAACACAGTACCTGTGTATTAATCTGGCTTTTGAGGATTGTGATTGTGATGATCATACAATGAGCAGCAATCTGCAATCTGCAAAAAAAATGCTACGAAATATTCTGGGCAATTTGGCAAGCACAGCTCCTTCATTCATTTGCACATATTCTACTTCTACTTCTACTACTCCTTGCCCGATGCGATGATGCCCATGAGATCACTGTCCTTTACCTTTGCCTTTACTTTTTTACATTTTCTTGTATGCAAATTTTGTCTGTCATTCTTCAAGTCTTAAGCTAAACTTAAAAAGTGGGCACACAAAATTCAAGTTGTACTTATTGCTTTGCTACGCTACAATGCACACTCAAAAGTCAAAACTCACATTTCTTGACAAACTAGAATGAAATGGCAACAATCGTTGCAAATTTATGCCAGATGACGATGAATGATTTTATGACAGCTAACTAGGCAGTAGTTTATGTCCCTATTTCTTCATAACGTCTTCACTCTGAAGACTGAAAAAGTACCGCAAATTAATTTAAGAATGAAAATGATAATTGCAACGTTGAAAAAGGATGACCTATTCTTCTAATGTTGACGGCTTCGGCAACGAAAGTCGAATGCAGTTTCATTGCTGCAATATTCAGCTCGCGGAAAGATTTTTATTAATCTGAAAGGCTGTCTAGTGAAAATAATTCCAAATCTTGTAGAAATTAATGATCGACCAAGATTAATCCAGAATTATGCCCAGGCAAAATTTGTAATTGTTTGCTTGATTGTCTACACATTTCAGACTCGCGTTCCCTTTGGGAACTTCAGCGGTATGCTAAAAAGTTGAATGAAATGGTCACCTCGTAAAATTCTGAAAATTCTATCCAAGAAAATCTCGCAAAACTTTTTTTCGCCTCCAACATGCCGCCTATCACAATAGCGAACGATCCGTTCAATGATAGTAATTTCAGATTAATTTTAAATTTGTTTTTGACATATTGCAATTGTATAATAATTTTATATCTTTCAGGGTATAAGGTTATAGAGAAAATAGGAGAAGGTTCCTATTCAGATGTTTTAAAATGCAAGAAAAGAGATAGCGGAGATGTTTACGCGTGCAAGAGACTGAAAAAGAACTACAGCGGGTGGGTGAGCCTACAATTTTGCACAGAATTTGCAAAAAAAAATTTTTTTTCAATAATTTTTAGTTGGAGTGAGGTAAATGAGCTTTCAGAAATTAAATCATTGCGTCAGCTGGCTCGCCATCCGAATATTCTGCAAATGACCGAAGTCCACTTGTACGAAACTAAAGTATTTGCCTTTCAAATATCTTTCACACATTTACGTTGACATTTTTCCAGTGATCCTTCAGCAGGCAGAGTGCATCTGGTGTTTGAATTAATGGATAAAAATCTGTACGAACTCATCAAAGATCGAAAACGGTAAACAGCACTTCTAGGGTAAATTCAAAGCACTTTAAATATCTTAATCATAAAGACTTACGTATATTCCCACAAGCAGTTTGCTATCAGAGGCGCGAGTCAGAGTGATGATGTTTCAATTGTTAAGAGCTTTGAGACATTTGCACAAACACGGAGTCTTTCATCGTGATGTGAAGCCTGAGAATATTCTAGTTCGAGTTACGGTAAGATTTTCACTACTGCCTGTACTCACTCATTTAATTTATTATAAATTTAAATTGATCTGTTTTAAATTAAATAGCAGCAGACGGATTTGCTCAAACTAGGTGACCTTGGCTCTGTTCGAGGAATCTATAGCAAAGCACCTTACACGGAATACATTTCCACTCGGTGGTACCGCTCTCCGGAATGTCTTCTAACTTGCGGACACTACGGATTCAAAATGGATATTTGGGCTGCGGGATGTGTGTTTTATGAAACGCTCACACTGCGGCCATTGTTTCCTGGGTCAAGTGAATTGGACCAAATCAATCGAATTCACAACGTTTTAGGACCTCCACCTCAAAGGATCCTTCAAAAATTTTGCAATCAGTGAGTCATTATGTAGTTTTTAAGAAATTTGAAGCCAGGGTTGGCCATCAAATCGAACCAACTAGTTCAAATTCAATTCAGAATATGCACAAGATGAAAAATTACTAATTAGATTCTTTAGCTACAATCTCGTCTAAGCATGCATAGTTTTTGGTGAATGATACAAATTCTGTACTGTTTTTTATCCACCATCAAAGCGCGGAAGAAGAGAAGGTTTATGCAAAAAGCACATCGAAGAAATCAAGATTCGAAGCTATGTATGCTTTTGTTTTTTTAAATAGTTTTTTTTAAGTGAAAGCATAATACTTAGCAAACTCAAAACTCAATCGTTTTGCTAATCTTGTATTGCAGAAATACATTGCTGAACACTTTCAACAACAGGTTTGTTTTCTTTGAATGGATTTTTCAAACAAACCTTTCGAGCTAAAATGATGCGAAGATGCGATGGTTTGATGATGAGATGAGATGAGAAAGTTCACTTTCATTTTGTTTAGCAGTTAAAATACTTGTTAATTAATTTTAGCAAGTCACGAAACTTTGACTGGTATTTCGCGGCAAACAAAGATCCGACTGGAATCGATCGACTTCTACCAGCTCATATCAGTATTGATGCCAGAGACATGCTTCGCAGTTTACTTCAGTATGACCCTGATAATCGGCCATCTTCACACCGTGTTATCCAGCATCAGTATTTCAACGATCTAAGGTGCTTTCCGAACTATTGTACTCTGCTTCGAGTTTTGCCTAATTTCATTGATTTCATTAAATGCTCAGAGACAAAGCCATGGTCCTTCAAAAGGAGTCTTGTATTGATGATTCTGCGAAACCTATAGTGACGATTGTAGGAGACCCAAGGGCAACCGCCATGGCAGTCGCCGATTTAGGCAACGTGGACCTGGGAAAATTAGGAGATCATAGGCTAAAACACAAGGTAAGAATATCCACCAAACTACTCTGGATGCAATTTTAACGATGATTTGAATTCTACAGATGAGACGACTAGAAGAGGCTAAAAAGGCAGAGACTAAAGTTCAAAATCCTCCGGTGCCAGTTGCACTTGCAACAACCACGAAGCGAAGCGTGGCAGGACTGAATACAGTTACAATTGCAAATGTTACAGTAGTCCCTGCCAAACGAGAAGAGATCAAATCAAATATTCCAAAGACAATCCCTGCCGTTCCAGAAGAAGTCCAAGTCCAAAAGATTAAAAAGCAAATCGTTCCACAGCAATTCTTGGCCAAGGAAGGAAATCAACAACCCCTGTCCGAAAAGAGGAATAATTTCAATTTCAAGTATAAATATCCTCCAGTCGAAAACTTGCATGTTGAATCGAAAGGTCGGGACGGAGATGTCGATACGCCGTTCACTCCCATGACTTCGATTATGAATCGAAAAAGGAATCCGAAACCATCCATCCAAGAACCAAAGCTCAAGAAAACGTTGAACGTACTACCAACGCGTCGACCATTAAATATCGAGGAAAATTTCTCGCTCATGCCAAATACGCAGTCGAATTCTAAAAAAGAAGTTGCATTTTCCAGAACGTTGGTTGAACGAAGCAATGCCGACAGTCCTGAGCTCCGCAGAGCAGCCAAGATAAAGAATGCAATAGATGGCCAAGTGCAGTTACGTCGTCCAGTACTCCCGGAGCAAAATGTACAACTAAAGTCTATTCTTCATTCGAGTTCAAAAGCCGCAGCCATGAACACTGAATATCCTCGGTCCTTCTTAGAGAAGACTAATGTCGACAGTCCTGACCTCCGCAGGCTCAAAGTACAAAACACTTTGGATGCACCACTAATTTTACGTCGCCCAGCCCCAGGATACACTGATCAAACTCCGTCGCCAATGAAGTCTACATTTCAATTAAATTCAAATGTCAAAGCTAAAGATATTGACTATTCTCGAGCCTTCATGGACAAGAAGTATGATGCGGTGGATCTGCGTAGAATTACAAAGGTAAAGCAAAGATTGGATGAGGCACAGGGACAACAGCACTTGTCATCGTTTCGTCGCCCCGTCAATGAGGATCACAACTCGTCAATGCTGTCTTCTACTCTGCAAAATCCGAAAAAGAAGGGTGTTGAATTTCCTCGAGCGTTTATTGACAAGAACAAAGTCGACACAGCCCGTCTTCAAAGAATTAACGAAAATAGAGCAATGGTTCAACTCGAACCCATCGGTGGAACTGATGTCATGCGAAGTGTTCTAGCCAGTGATATTCCGCCGAATTCTTATTTCACAAGATCGCTGGCCAAAGCCGGTAAGGAGGTCTCTGCCGTGAAGCAAATCCAGGCTCAAATGTCGCTCAGAAGTCAACGACAGGCTGCTCCAATAAATTCTGAACTTCAGGTTCCCAATCCAAAGAAAATGGAGATGAACTATGCACCAATCAAATATCCTAATCAATCAGCGTCGGAAACTAGCCCTGTGCCCAATAAATTCAACCTGACCGAAATTCCAAGAAGACGATCTAATGTTGGAAATGCTCAAACCAAGGCAACAGCTGCAGAAATGAGTCCTTACTATAATCCTTCCAGAGCGCTCTTTAACGAAAGTATGGTTCCATTCAAATCTGAAATTGCGGCCCTACCAAAGCTAGCAAATACACGAAAAACGAATCGAAGTTGGGTTGACCAAGGCGTACGGGCGGATGCAAATGTTATCAGAAATGAGCTAATGGTAGGCAAAGTGCCTGTATCGAAGAAAAAAGAATACCCGGCTCAGGCAGCTCAACCCTACGATGATGAACCGGAACCCTACCTCTATGATCCCTACTCTTTTGGCTCAAGAACAAAAAAAGCCGATGAAAGTAGTGTAAAGAACCAGTACATCCCCCCAGTCCGTCCAAATAATTTGCGAGATGCCAGACGTCGTCGTCGAGATTTAATGAATGCCAAACCTACCGGAATCCCTGCACCAAATTTCAATGCCCAAAATCATGATGAAGATAGCGTGGGTAAAATAGTTGACATCAAAGCATTACTGGCAGAGCAACAAGAACAACGTCGCCAATTGTTGGACGGACGATCGGCCGCTCTCCAGCAAAATACTTATCGAAGTAGTAGAGTAAATATGTCCAGGTTTAACCAGTTCACATTTTAATAAAGAAAGTTCAAAATTTCGATTGTAAACTACCCGAGTCTTGTGGGTTCGTTTTGGTTAATGCCATTCCGATTTGGAAAACACAAAACTATATAATATTTATTACCATAAAAATATACCTTAACTTAGCTTCTACAATTTCGTTAGAATAAATGGGAGATGAAAGTCATGGGAGTTCAACTTATCTTGGAGCACCATATGCGTCTGGCATTCTTTCGATGGAAAATCTGAAAATTATTGAATGAAGCGAGATTAGCATTGGCTTAAAACAAGAAAAAATAGGCTTAAGATGAAACGTACTTGTGCTGGGCAATGAACATAATTGGGACGCCTGGAATCTTGCGGATTCTTCTCTTCAGGTCTTTGTCACAAGTTGCCACAATGTAGCATTTGTGCTGAAAAGGAAAAGAACAGAAACATTCAAAACCGAATAATCGTTTGAACTTATGAACTGAACTGAACTTAACATTGAGAATCAATGAATAACTAATATACCTGGGTAACACGCTGAACTAGACAGTCGTCGGCGTAAGTTCCTTTGTGAAAACAAGGGAGACGTTCAAATCTTGGGTCTTTTACAATTTTTAAAGCAATTCTGTACTTTGAGCCCAGTTTTTCTAACTCAGCCATAACGCAATCGGTGATATAAGGTGTGCCTAAAAGAATTACAAAAAAAATCCATCAGCTGAAACTCAACGGTGCTTCGCTGCTCAATCTTCAGTGGAACCGTCCAACTTACATTTAGCGTAGAGGCAGTCCATCATGGATTGCATAACGTCTAATTTATTCTTAATAGCAAAATTGATAAAATTAGTGTCCAATATAATGTGGTATGGTGGTCCGAGCTGACTGTTGTATTCAAAAAATAGAGCTGACGAGGTTTGAGGCCTGCAATTCAAATCATGGCATAAATCAAACACCTAATATTTTATATTTCCGAATGGTTATGCTTGACAGTCGGTTGTTGAAGTAAGATTGACCATCAGTTCAGTACAACCAACAGTTTCAAGTTCGACTTAATTGTTTGGATTCTATATTAGACTTACAGTTCTCGTTTTGGAACAACGGTGAGGTCAACTTTCTTCTTTTTCTTCGATGGTTCTCTATCCTTTGCTTTCCTGCGAAATGGTAGTGCAAAATTCTATATTCCACATTCCCCGAAACACAAATATTCGTAGAATTAACAAAATTGACTTACAGGCGAGGGTCATTCGGATTTATCATTCGCTTCATCTGTGCAAACTGTTGTCGCACACCACTCGTTTTCTTGACTCTTCCCTG
>JAQGCM010002565.1:0-10921 GCA_034699705.1 Hymenaphorura dentifera
GAAGCCGCAGCGCAATATAAATGCAATCAAATGGAAGCGATTGAAATTTGGTGTACACGGACGAGAAGACTGTATAGGATGGCACTTCGTGCATGCAATAAATGTCTTATTTTAATTTCATTCAGCGGATTCCTTTACTTTTTTTTCAAAAAATCATGCAAATTGCATTTGCAGGAACGTTGCAATTAATGATAGCAATTAAATTTTTCTCATTGCTTTTAATGATATAGACAAACTAAAATTATATTGCATGTTAGAAGTTGCATGGCTAAGCAAGTAAGTAGGAAATGGTAAGCTAAAATGGCAGGGCGCTGCGTAGCACAAAATTTTACACTTTTGCACTTTCAGATTCCAGAGTGGAAGGTGCACGAGCAGTAGCAACAGTACATACCTTGATTCTGCATTTGTTGTTGTTGCTGCTGCTGTTGTTGTTGCTGTTGCTGAAACAGCACATTCTGATTCGGCGGGCCACCCGCGAATCCTTGGCCTTGCATTGGACCCACGGCAGGACCTTGAGCCCTGAGTTGCTGTCTCAATATTTGCTGCCTTGGTCCAGGACCAGCAGGACCGCTCGGACCTGGGCCCGGAAACTGCTGAAACTGATTAGGAGTCCCTTGCTGTGGACCTGAGGTTGGATTTCTTGTTCGCAGCATGTTGTGAAGAGCAGCTTTTGTTCTTGGACCTTCAAATAAGGAAACGTTTATTCAAGTAACTTTTAAAAATAGAGTCCAAAGACTGTACTCAAATCAAAATTGGTAGTACCAGTGCCTGGGCCAGGGATGACTTGTTGTGGAGGATAGTACATTTGTTGTGGACCTCCACCATCGTACCATTGCGATGGTCCTGGGCCAGGTTGGTAGCTGGGCGGTTGTTGATTTAAGGGAACACCTGGAGGCATCTGGCTTTGTACAGGTCCCGGAAGTCCGTAGGGCCCTCCCTGTTAATAATTGGTTATTGGACAACAAATTCAGCAATACTGAAGTCATAATATAAAATTTAAATACAAAAATTCTTACCACACTAGGATTCGGAGGTTGTTGTTGCTGCTGCTGTTGTTGTTGCTGTTGTTGTTGTTGCTGCTGCTGCTGGGCAGCCAGCGTAGCATTCATTTGTTGCTGAGCAGATGCTGCAGCTTGGGCTTGGGCCTGTGCTTGTACTTGTGCTTTTGTGAGTCGTTTCTTTCTCGGTGGTTTTGGTTTGGCTTTCCCAATGGGTCCACGAGGACTTTGATCTAGCAAGCCGCTGGGAGGTTCAGTTTTAATGATAATTTCATCTTTGATGATAATCTCAGGTTTCACATCAATTTCCTCAGAAGGGAGCGGCACCGGTTCCAGGAAATGACTGAACGGTTTGACAAGATTATGTGTGTGGAATTTGTTGAGACGATGTGCTTCTTCGTAGCGGAGAGCTTTGCGCTCCATTTTGACTGCTCCAAACCAAGCCCAGGATAGTGGAGCTGGATGTCGTTGTCCTTCGAGTAATTCCCAAGGACTTACCTTTTGTTTCTCCCAAACCATCAAGCCCTAGCAAATATTTGCGCAATGCAATGTAACAATGATTCCTGCCAACGTAACTTGCTTGTAAAGTTTTAAATTTACTTACAGGTTTCTTGTCCACAAATTCAAAGGACTGGACTCGGTTTCCCTTAGAATCAATAATAGTTGACGTCGGTTGCGTCACGATAATTTCTGTTTGTACTTTTGAAAATGGAAGTAACTGTCTAAGCGGCTTCAGAGATTCTGAGGTTTGATCTGTCAGCTCCTTCTTTAGTTTCTTTATCAAATTTACATTCTGCCTCCTCATTTCCTCTATCCGTTCTCCGGCTTCGTTCATTTGTGTCGAATGGACCAGAGAAGTTACCATATCCACTATGGTTAGGAAAACGTCACTACAAAATTTATAAATAAAGAAAGGCATTAGTTATCTGTCACAGATGATGAGTGATCATATTGTATTCAGTTTGGACGGCCAAGCCCAATACCTGTTGCTATTTAAATCTACAACTGAGTGTGTGACGAGCTGAGTGAGGACAACAGCCCATTCTCCAGTGGCAGTCACGCTCCTTTGTACGGCGTCAAACATTCCACCGACTAAACTCAGACGGAGCCGGAGTGCATCACGCAAAGCAACAACTTTTGCATCAGTGTCCTGTAAAATTAAAATTTTAAATTAAAAGTTCCAGCTCAAGCCATACTTTGGAATTAAATTAAAAATTTACCGCCTCCTTTGAGAACTGGAGAAGTTGAGTAAATTGGGCCAGAAGACTGGTAAGCAAAGTTTCACGCTGTTCATCCTGACCTCTGAGGCAAGTCAAGATGAGTGCCAAGAATGGCAAATGCGAATGAAGTCCAGCTTGCTCTTTTCGGGCAGGGTTCTTGGGCCATAACGTATTCTCTAGCACGGTACCTATAATCAAAATTGTACAAGTAGAAGAAGAAGTAAGCATAAATTTGCACATTTGACAACTTCAGAATCGAGTTTGAACTTTGAGCACGATAGTTTTACCTGCATGTCGAAGGACTCTCCCCTGAACAGGTGAAGAAAGTTTCGAGACAAGCGGTGCAACCAACCAAGCTGAAGTAGCAGTCAACCCACGCCCCTCTTTCCTTTCGGTCCTTTCACCGGACGAATTTCTATTCATTTGATTCGATTGATTGTTTCCAGCGCTAGGCGGAGTCTTCACGTTTTGATCCTGAGTCTTCTTCCCAGACCTTGGGCTTTTCCCAGGGGCAGGGGATGGAGTCGCCGAGTTCTGAATTACATATTCCTGTCCCGCTTCCTCTCCCAAATGAAAAACTTCTAGAGCGGAACGTGCAACAATGTCCAACCAAGCCTGAAGTTCAGTTTGATTAGTAGTAACAGCCATAGTAAATTGTTTGTGTTGCAAAGTAAGATTAAGGCACGCTTCTCGAAGGTTCCATTGATCCAATGATTCCATAATGCGTGGAATGTAAGTCCTTGGGTCTAAGCTCTCGTCTGACCAAGTAGAATCCGGATAGCAAATCATATGAACAAGTTTTTGGGTGTGCTTGGGGGGGACCAAAGGATCCAAAAGTAATTCTTTTTTGTAGATCTCGTCCGGGTTTTGCAGGCAGCACTGACGAACCCAAGGCTCAGCACACATTTGTTGTAGAGCATTCGAAGCAAAACTAGATAGGGTCCGCGCTTCCGCTCTGCAAAATCAAAACCTCAAGTTTAAACATTGTCGACAGAACAGAAGCAAAAACTCAGCGTCCCAAAACCATACCTAAGCGCGTCATTCCTCTCGGAAGGAGCGTCTGATGTCCCAAGTATATGTGAAATACTGAGCTCACTCTGCGGCATCCCTGGTATTAACCTTTGTTCTTTTCGTCTATCATTTGATCCAGCAGCATCAGCCAACAAAATCATAGCTTTCAGAACTGCGAGCACGGCGCCAAGGGAGCTTGTATTGTGACAATTGTGAGAAGAACTCAAAAGCCTTCGGTCACAACTCAATCTGAGACCATTTGAAGCGGAATTTGTGTTTGAACTATCCTGTGTCTTAAAAAGTGTCAAAAACATGCGGCATGTCAGTCGAGCTCCAGCCTCAGTGTCAGTGTCACTCGGGCCTAAACCTACGGCAATTATAAAAACAATTTATATCCTGGTTTCAAGTTAACACCAAACTAAAGTCGGCATGTTCGAAACAAAAAAAAATTGCGTACCTTCATTCCAAGCCTCTAACAAGCAAGGGACAGCTTGCCAAATGATGTCCTGGAGAGTGAAACATTGGCGAGCGACAAGGATTGCAGTTAGAGTTGCCAAATTTGAATGACAACTCAAATGCTTGACGTCAACATCAGTAAGAATGTCGGCGTATGATGAGTGTCGAGATGGACGACAAAGAGCTTTTAGCACTGCCAACCACTCTGAACAAAGGGCAGGGCAAGCTGCGGTCATCTCAGCACAAAGGGAAGCCAAGTCATTCAATCTCTCCGAATCGGCCTCGTTGCAAATGCTCAGCACGGCATTGCATACGAAACTGTAGCGACAAGCTGGGCTGTCCACAAGTTGACGAATAAGTTGGATTTCGACCTACAGAACCAAAACACAATTTAGGTCAAAATGCCAGGATTTGCTTCAACCTCAAATCATAAACGCGTCCTCTCCTCACCTTTCGTCGTGGGTAGTCCAAGCATTGAGTCATGAATGAATTATTCCATTCCAGACAAGACTCTGGTGAGTTTGGTGCTTCGGCCTGGCGCCCAACCATTTTGACAAACAATTTGACTGCGATTGGCGGAAGAGTCGTAGTTAAATTCTTTGACCTCAGGAATCCACAAGATGTTTGAAGAACATTCAAATAAGCCAGAGTGCAACGCTCAGCGGAAGTACAATCTGTTGCAGCTGTTATTCTTTTCATGAGTCGGTGCAAACTGTCCCAAGCCATCATGACCAGCTCTGTATCAACTGCAAATAAAATTGAGAAAATAATCGCTTTTGATCTTTTTAATGGTCGATAAAAATTGAAATTTCAAAATAAAAACGGTAATATTACGCAAAAGTGTGGAATGAAATCGACGAAGAATTGCAACTAGCTGGAGCTGAAGAGAAGTTGTGTAATGCCCAACCATTGGACTCCCACGCACCACAAGCTGGTTTTCCACTTCGGGCAATTCCCTCAGCATTTGAATCGACGAATCCACCAAATTATTAACATTCAGCGCAGCTTCCATTAGTTCTGTTAGAAATGCAATGTGCTCCACCGTCGGCAAGTAATTCGTTCTTCCCGCAGCGAAGGAAGCCAACATTTCCAAACATGTCGTGGCTGTGAGCGATGTGACTGCATGTTGATCAAAATACGGCAGGGTCTGGAATCTTGTTTGAAGATTTTCAAGGGAAATCTCATTCTTGGAATGTTTCTTGACTCGGCTCCCATCGGCGATATCATAGCAAAATTTCTTGCTGAACAATTTGCCCAAGTCCTTCAACACTTTTTTCACACCGTGACGAGCTTCATCTCGTGCTCTGCCTACACCGTAGAGCAGAATATGTCTTTGATTTGCTTCATGGAGACAAGACTCATCTTGTGGGAGTGGGAAATGGGTCACGTACAGGCGATGGCGTGATTGTTTTGACATTTCTGAGGATGTGCTTGAATTGTTGGATCCCGGTTGACCGGGAACATTTGCCATTCTTCCACTAGCCCCTCCATTGCTTGAGTCCCCATGACCACCTGAACTGCTACTGCTGTTCGATTGTTGATGCCCAGACGACATTGAACTGAAACCACCAGCGTTCGACTCATCCTTTGGTGAATCCACCTGAAGCAAAAATTGTAATAAATTTAGTACCAATCGATATAACAATTTTAGCAAATTTAAGCACTAACTTGGTCCATATTATGCTGTTTCTGATGAATATGCTGAAGCAGATCTTGCAAATCTTCATCAATGTTCCGGTCATCGTAGTCCGTAGTTCGCTGAATGTCTTGAATTCTTGGCGGTGGTTGAAATAAAGATGGTAGGCCACGATCATCCACGAAATCATGATGAGGCGTTGTACCAGGAGTTACAGATGACACCGAGGCTGGCGTCCCAGGGCAAGGTTGAGATCCAGGCCCTGCCGGTGTTGCCACCGACTGCGCTAGTTGCATCCCAGTGCCAGGCCCAGGACCAGTGCTTGGAGGAGTTCCGGACAAATCGCCTCTAGCCACCAAAGTGCAGAGGTATGCGTCGTGGGAAAATATATCGTGGCGAATCAGTGCAGAGAAAAGATGAACCAGGGCTGAGAACGTTGCCCGACTTGATGCTGAGGATTCGTCTATAAAAATAAAAATTATAAAAAAAATGTCTGGTAAGAATTTGAGTCAGAAAACGTAGCGTTCCTAGTTCGTGCTTACCCAAAGTTGGAGCTTCAATATCCAAATAATTAAATAGAAGATTGTGATAAATTGGGAGCCCGGTGTACCCATCGCTCTCATCGTCGCCGTTTCCACTACCACTATTGTTACTATTGCTTCCTCCGTTCATTTCTGAGCTAATTCCAGTGGGAACTCCACTGCCATTTCCATTGCTGTTACCGTTACCACTTTCACTCCCGCTATTGTTTCCGTTTGGAACTTCTTCACCGGGTACGGACAAATGCTCAGTTTTCAACTCATTGGCTGGGGTGCCGCCATTAGGATTCTGACTGTCTGTTTCATTTGAAGAAGTTGCATCGGACTGACGGTGTTCGAGAAGCAACGCGACGGCTTGTGCCCTGTGCTCTCCATACCGATGTGGACCCACAGCCCACTGACAAAGCAACAATACAATCGGAGCGTCCCCTTCCCCTGGATTTTCTTTGAAGATTGGTGTCCCAGCAAATATTTTATTGTAAATTCCGTCCAAAGAATTTGAAGAATCGACGCGATCAAAGCAATGACGATCTAGTGCATCCAGCGCAGACAAAGTTTTCTGGAGTGTCGAACCTGCAAACGCCAACGAATTACAATTAATTCAATTGCAAATATCGACAGATGTATGTATTTTTCAGACTAAACCTAATCTTACCCGCAGTGGATTGTTGCCACTCATCGCAAGCCCACCTGGCTTCCACCGCCTGACTTCTCAACCTTATTTGTTCCTCTGCAGCCCGAAGTTGTGCCCGAATAATTGGATTATTTGCTCTTGGAGGCATGGGCAGGGCAGATGGTGGAATTGGAATCAGGTCCAACGGGCTGCCAAGTTGTATGATCGAGTTTGAGGGTTTGAGTGAATGATCTCCGACAAGTCCTCCACCGCAGAGAATTGCCCCCGAAGGTGGGATAGCGCAATTACTCAACATCCCATGGTTGTAGACCAGAGCCGTGGGACATTCAACGGTTACCACTTGCAAAGCACTGACCAGTGCTAAAACAGTGCTCCGATGTGATGGGCAATGCAAGTGTTCCAGCAGAGCAGCCGGAGGCTGAATGATTGGAGGAAAGTTTGGGTTTGGCGAAACATCCATGTCTTCAAAAAGTGTTGACAACTGTTTGGCAGAAAATTGTGCCATACGTCTTGCTAAGAGCTCAGATTGAGCAATGTCAGAGATGTAGGAGAGAAGGAGGGGGACAAGCGCTTTCCAAGCTCCATCTTCAAGGCTTTTGACTCGCTCACAAGCTTCAATTATCCATTGGAGCCAGTCAAATCGATCCAATAATCCCTCCTACAGGTCAACATAGCAATAATTAATTTCAATTTTAATTGAAACAGGCTGAAGACTTTGCAAGGGTTGGTCGTTCGTTTTTTTAAAAATACCTGGTGCAAATGTTTTGCCAAGTCAGTGCAGTAGATCCATTGCTTCAAAGCTGCGTTCCCGTCGTCCACGAGAAGCGCAACACTAGAACTTCCACTAGCAGTGATGGGTACTCCGCCACCGTACTGACTATGAGGAGTTGAGGAACCAGCAAGGGCGACTGGGTTACTAGCAGTTGGAAGTGTTGGACTAGCACCTGTCCCACCGTTGTACCAATCTGACAGACGATATAAAATGTCCTTCAAACAACGCAGGAGTGATACAGTCCACTCTGAAAAAGCATTTCCAAAATTAGATTACATTTATGTCCTTCAGGTACAAAAAGATGCTTGAAAGATTGAGAGTGAAAAGTGAATTCTTCAAACCTTGCGAGGGGTCAGGAATTTGTCTCTTTTTAGTTTTGGCTTCCGAAATAGCCGAATTATAGCTGGCCGTGATTTTGATGAACCAGGCAGCCCGAACCATTGGAATAGAATGTTCGGAAAGGGTTAGAAATATTTCTTCCCTCTTATTGAAAATAGGGACTCGCTTGGCAAGAGAAGCTAGTGGTCGACTTCCAGCTAAATCCTTCATCCAAGTTTCAACCTGTGCTTTGTGCCTAGGCGTCACTGGCCAAAAATGATCTTTGGTGTTCACCTGGAGTCGCCTTTTTCCAGTGTCAGGCAGAGCGTTGAGCTCAATCTTCTTTGAAATTGTTCCATTGATGAAAGCCCCCAACTATGCGGTTCAAGCAAATTTAAATTTTAGTTGATCGTTCAAATTGTACATATTGTGTCTAATTAGGAAATTAGAAAGCGCAGTCATAATTGAAAAAAAAAATTAACTAACCTTGGCTGCATTGATGTTGGCATTCCTAGCTGACCCAAATTCATCCGAAATTTGATTCAAATTAGAGAATCCTTGTTTTAAGCATTGTTGAGTCAACTCATCCTAAAATAATCAACGTCACGTCATCAAATATTACACCAAATGATTCATAATATATTTTTCTATAGGTTCATGGTTTGACACAGAGCCCGAAATTTCAAAAATCAAGTTTTTGGTCAAAATGTAACTTGAAAAATTCTAACAACTTCTGTCTGACCTCTTTTTGCTTTGCTTCTTGAGGGTATACATCTGGTGGTCCAAGCCTTGGTCGTTTTAATGGACGCTTTTCCCATGAGAAACCAACCATTTGATCGACGGCCGACGACATTGTATTCTTTCAAGGACCGAAAATTCTAAAATCCAATTGTCAACACACCACTGATGCTACAACCGCATGACGTTGTTGTGTCAATTGTCAATCGTTCACACTACTGTTACTCGAGTGCAATTGCGTTCCAGCCCTGAAAAAAATTGTAATTTACAAATTAAATTTCAAGTTCTTAAAGTTCCACTTCCAACCGCTACAAACTCACAAAAACGAGCTTTGACTAATGAACTAGCTACAACGCAATAAAAAATACAGCCAGTCTAGGACAACGCATGGTATACCATGCTCGTGAAATGCACGGTATACCATGCTTTCAGCACGGTATACCGTGCCCGAGGAATTTCGGGTAGTGCCCTAAAAGTTCCGGTCACTCAGTTTTTAGTAGTTACCTATTACTAGTCCAAAGAACAGTTTAGTACTGAAATTACTGTAACACTACCAATTCTTTGGATTCAAATATCTTGCGTTGTATGAGTCGTAGGAAGAAAAGAAAAACACCGATTTTCTCAGAATCACTTGCTCGTGCACATAAGCACCAATTTGAATATAACTCTACAAAATTATGTAGGTTTTTCATTGTTTTTAGAATTCAGCCGAAAAAGCATGGTATACCATGCTTTCAGCATGGTATACCATGCTTCGGCCATCTTGTGCAAGGTATACCGTGCTGAAAGCATGGTATACCGTGCATTTCACGAGCATGGTATACCATGCGTTGTCCTAGACTGACAGCGTTCAATCACCTGCGCTGCCTGTTTAGCCCTGGACATTGGTGTCCTTGCCCAAGCCAGTGTCTAACCCACTGGCCAAAATCGCTGAAAACCGGAAGACCCTTGCCGTCCGCCCGCCTTGACTTGACCTCACTGACCCTCAACTTTGACACTTTTTGGAGGACTTGAATATTTGAACTTGACCGATTACAAAAATTGTCGAAATTAGAAAGCTTTTCTGTCAGTGCAGTGGAGAGTATGAGTTTGTGTATATTGGCTTTGGCTTTGGTTGAAGAGCCGAAGAATATTAGTCAATTTATTTGACACAAAAATTTGAATGGAAGCGGGAAGCTGCCTGAGCATAAAAATTTGATAAGCATCTCATAGAATTTTGCTCTTCTCTCTGACTCTGACTTTTTTTTTAGAATAAACTCTCTTTTATTGCATAAGATTTTGGCGATTTCTTGGTCTTCAGAAAAAAAACTGTTACAATTTTGGGCTTTGAAGCAGTGAAAAATTGCAAAACGACGACAATTCGCAAATTTGGTGTAGGTTGAAATGCATTGCTTTCTGCATTTTATATCTGATCGAGATCATCTCTCGCTCTCGTTCTCGCTAGACACACAATTGACTGACGCATTGGATAAAGCCAAAGCCCGACCCAAATTTTTAGATTGACTACATTTAATGTACGTTACTAACTAATCAGTTAATATTCGTCTTCTAACACTAAAAACTAACAAGATCTAAAGACTTCTATTGTCTTTTTTACAAGAATTTCTTGTCTGAACAACAAACTGACCTGACCCTGACCCACCCAATTCGACAAAATCAAAATGAATGGATTCAGATGAAGTATACTTGTTAATATTCATGTCTCACACTGCAAGTTTATTATTCAGTTTTTATTAAATAAAGTCTCAATTTAACAGGTGATCTGGTGCTGGTACAAATTTATAATAATTAAAGCTTAAGGTTTACATACAGGAAAGTAAAACAAAAATATTTCAATAATTCACTTTGTGAAGGAACCCAAGAAAATTATATATGCGGTGGAGTGGAAAACACTGTGAAATACAATGGACTCGCTCAATTTTTCAGTTGAATCTGAATCTGATCTGAAAGTCGGAAAATTCACAATTGGCTTTGGCACGGTACTCAAGTAACTCAAGTCATTTTATTCTCCAAATTCCATCCGGATCCTCAGACCCACAATCACAGACAAAACTTTCACAAGCATTTATAATCTAAGAAGGCAACCACAAAAAAATTAACTATTCGCTGCCTCCACAGTGCACTCCTTCGCTACGGTCATCCTCGCTCACAAGTTGTAAACTTGTTTAACTAGTTTACAAGTTTGAGTTTTAGCATTTAAGGTTTAAGGATTAAGGAGAATGAAAAAATCGCGACGCGACCTTGGCTAATTTTCCAGACACAATTCATGTCTGCGTTGCATACTTCACACAAAGCGTGATGAACAAAATATTTGCTGCAAAGTTTGCTTTTCTTCTTCCAACTTTATCTGTAGAATATTTGCTATTTGCAGAAAGAAATTGGATTCTTCTGGACGGAGTAGAAAACGAATGCAGCTGTGGGTAGGGTTAAACTTAATGTCAAGACCAGGTGTCCGATAATTTTTGGCCTGATTTTAGAGATTTTAGATAATTCCCAATTTCTTTTTCCATTTTTGCTTTAATTTTGAAAAATAGAACAAGTTTCAAAGTTGAATACTGGCAAGTGGCACTGATGCCTTTTCTCCGAACATTTTTGTGAT
>JAQGCM010002566.1:0-10918 GCA_034699705.1 Hymenaphorura dentifera
ATCAAAGTGTTTCTTTAACCCGATGCGATGAGTGTATTAAAAGATGAGATTTGTGAATCAATTTATGGAAGTGTGTTAAAAGTTACAAGTTGATCCAACTGAATTCATCTCGTCACTCAATTCCAATTCGTATCTAAGAAACTGTCTCTTCGTATTTCTTATTGGTTTCTTATTATTTTGAAGATATTGGGGAAAGTTTTCAAGCATTTCAGATGTCGTTTTCTTCTTTTTTCCCTTCAACTTTCTCCTCAAACCTTGCGGCGGCATGAGCTCCAATAACGTTCCCAGACAGATGTGAATCATGAATAGTTAGAGTATGTTGAACTTCAGTAGAGAGTTAGACAGTACACTACTTTCACTTTCACTACTCATACGAGTAACCTACACAATTCCGAAAGAATATGAAAGAAAAAATGGATCACCATACACAACCAAAGGTTTCTTTTCTACCGATCGTTCAAGTGCATTTTCTTCAAAGAAACATATCTGCAGAAAGTTTATAAAATCTGGCATGGCTACAGAGACAAGATGTTTTTTGACAACCAAGATCTATGTTAGGACTATTCACAAACGAATTTCAACATCTACATACTTTCTCAGAAAATGTAAATTTAGCTTGAGCTCTACAAATGATAAATTGCACAACTGAAAAGACCTGAAAGCCAAATAGTTCACATCGACTTTCTTTCATTCCTTCCAAAGCATGAATGTATATAGAGAGGTCCACTTTCTCTCCTAAAGAAAAGTACAAGTAGCAGTAGTTGTAATAGTATCATTCATGAACCTTTTTTATTTGTTCATTTTAAATTGTTGGCCTTTTTAATACCGGATTCTGAGTGATATTTTGGATTTTTGGACGCATTTTTTAATTAGTTTAGCTCCCATGAGCAGTTTAGCAAGGAACAAGTGCATCGCAATTTAACCATAAATAAAAATAAATAGGAAATGTACCTATCTACATCCATACCTGAACTGTAGAAAATTTATAGTCAAAATTCTTTGTGAAAAGGAAGAAAGGAACGCTGTGGGTTTAATGTAGAAGAAATATTTCAGCATAATGCAAATGTGTACCATTTGTTTAGGCAGTAATATGGGAGCTGCTTTGAATTAACATACACATGGGTGAAAGGTCCGGACAGGAAAATCGGGGATAGGGTCCAGAAGTACTTCAAAAGCAGAAAAAGAAAACCTATAAATTCAAACCACGCATTGTTTTCATTTTTCTTTCTCTTCTGTTGTGTTGAGAGCTAGTGCTGCGTAATCTCAACCTATTACTTTCCCTATTCCCTACAACAACTCACGTTTCATATTTCATAACACTTGCTTTCATTCAAGCAACACAATGAATGAATGCTGCACGGACTCCGGGAGTCTAGCAATAAAAACAACTGTGGACATGATAAAAACTACACAATAAATATTTACTTCATAACAAAACCGTGCATATTTTGATTAGATTTCTTCACAAAAGAAAAGAAACTTGGATGTTACTGCTCAATCCAAGCAGTAAGTAAGTAGCACGCAGATCTCTTCTCAGCTCCGTCCTTGTTAAGTTGAATTCAAAAAAATGTACATAGAATTTTCTTGAATGAAATTATTCAAAAGTATTCTTGTATCTCTGCACCAACTTCACTCATTTATACTCAAGGCTTGTAAATTATTTGGGTCATTTAAATAAAATGATCATGACTGGTACCCGCAGCTTTGAGAGCAGCAGCGGCTTTGTCCACATCACATCTGAAATGTGTAGAATGAAGCAAAATAATAATAACCATAAAGAAACTATGCTTATCATTTGCTATTATTGTTATGTCATCACAAGTATAAAATATGGTGATAGGAAGTCGTCCTAATACTCAAGGAAAATGCGACGGCATTACTTTGTAGAGTGAGGTAGGAAATAGAAATGAAGGAGAAAGGAGTCCAAAGCTTTCTCCTTCTTTAGTCAAAATGCTGTGAAATTGTGCTTTACTTACGTGGAAAACATCTTCTTGCACGGAAGCCCGTCCCAACCCAAGAGGGCACGGAGCATCACGTCTAACGTCAACTCGGTAGGGATTTGATGCATGATCAGACGAAGACCAACACTACAAGAATTACAAACGAGAGAAAAAAAGAGCAATGATTTACTTATAGCACATATGAGCTTTTGAAGAATTGTTTTATTCACTGGACGACCGCTGAATTCTGTGTAGTAAAATATTTTGAATAGCAACAAGATTACATTTTTGATTTCACTATTTCAGCTTACGGCTAGTGCTCATTCTTTGATTTTTCTCATTGGCTCAATTTTGAAGCATTGCGAAATCAAGTGCACTTTGTAGCCGTGAGATTTAAGCCAAAGATGATCTAATTCGGCACTGTTTGTCTTATTCTTGGCAATCATGTAGTTGGCAAAACCCCAAAATCCCAAATCAAATTATGACTAGTGATAATCTAATTAATTGCTAGTGGAGGAATTCGGGAAATGTGTGATCTCTATCACGAAGAAAAACAACTAATTCCTGTCACAAATCTGTGCGACTTCATCAGAAAATATAATCCAATAAGCCTAATTTGGCTGTGTTTTGATGTCCTTCGTCCTGAATGAGTAATCGATATGATGACTGCTTGTAATCTAACATCAAGAACGTTTTGAATTGCTTTTTGCACTGGACTCGTTTGTTTCCACAACCTTACGGAAGCTAATGGAAATGTATTGCTAGCGATAACGTTGGAAATTTCTGAAAAATTTCGATCTTATCAATAATTTTAACTTGAACAGCCTGCCTGTCCTACTAATGCAAAACTCTTAATCTAAATCTGGCTAATTGTTGTGATTGTAGAGGGGAAGTCCGCTATTAGACGGAGTCAAGAGAGACTTGAGAAATCTAAAATGTAGATGGATCATTGCTTCGCACTTCATTAGCCATTAAGTCCAGAGTCAAGCATCATAAATTATAATACAAAATCCCACTGGTTGACTTTCGAATGCCAATCGGGCCAGCAAATAAAGTGGAAGAGAAAATAGATTTGTTTGAGTTATATTGAGCCGTCTGGTCTCACCTATTGATTCTTGCAGCAAGGCCGTAAAGACCATCTTTGGCTGAAGTTGCATCCAGTTCATCACAATACAGGGACCAAATACATTCCAATGTTTGAGAATTCTTTGTGTAGGCATTGACCAAATTTAGAACACCTCTAAACATATTATTCACGTAGTTAGGACTCGAAGCGTCAGAGTCCTCGTTACCAATGCTCCGTCCTGACTCTGTCTCATTCTCCAACGTCATGTTATTAAATGGAGGTTCGAATAACATATTCAGGCTAGACGCGTCGAAATTATTCGTTTGAAATTGTCTACCCTCCACGCCATTGTTGTTGTGAACAGCTTCCTTGCTCATGAGGCTGTGAATTTGATTAAGAAGGAAAACTCCGAACGACATAAACACAAAAGCCGTTAGGGAAGTCTCGTAAGAATTTCTTCCGACGAATGGAGTTTCTGGTCCGAGGGCTAAAGTGATTTCAGGTCTCGAGTACAATTCGTTTAGCTGACTCAAAATCCCACTGTTGTTCCCTTGATTCAAAGTTTCGTTGATAACCTGACCAAATTCAAAATATGCATAAAAATCTCCATGTTATTTCTACTGCAATCTTTTTTATTTTTCTGATTTGTGGCTGCAGTTACGAGATGTCTTGTAAAATAAATTATCACTAAAATCGTGAACTCTTCTTGACGAACATTTTACAAAATACAAAAGCAACAATTATTGGGAAACTCTGATCTAAACTAAATACTGGGTTGTGTTCACGACCTGGTTGCGTCCGATGAGATTGTTCGGAGCAAAAAAGTTTATTCCAACAATTAGCAAAACTCAATCACTTCATTCCTTCCATTTCAATCTTCTACTAGAGCAACGCTGATATAAGAACCTTGTTAAATCCCTGCACGTTATCCGTCTACCGATATTATCTGCCAATTCAATCTATTTACCGAACCTATGAGTAGACATCAAATACCCGCATATGAACTTTATTTGCACTCTTCTTTCTACATGTGTTTTCTTTTGGTCTTTAGTTCAATGGCTAAAGTTTTCGCATGGAACTTGATCATTTTGCAAACAAAATCAGGGATAGTACGAACCGAGCTGGAAGTCTCGGTAAATATTAAATTTCAGCGTCTCAATAACCGATTCTTCAGACGTTTGCAAATATTTACACAGGAAACTAAGATTGGAATAGTGAGAGGGCATCGGCTAGGATTCCTCAGAAGTCGAAACACAAGTGTGATGGAATACTTACGCGTAAGAAGCTCTGAATGCCAGATGAATTGGTCCCCACCGTGTAAAGATTCGTTGCTAGACTCAAGAGGTCACTAAGTTCTAGCATTGCGCCTCCATCTTCTTCGTACATTTCTGGACGGTAAGCGTCTCTGTAGAAGGCATTGTCAGGAATCTGTCCATCTTGCCAATCGGACTCCTCTTCATAGGATTCGTTGTCATTTTCACCCTTTCCCAAATCCGTAGCTGAAATAATGTTCGACGCTGACGGAATCGGCGGCACCATTGGTGCTAAGCTAGCAGTAGGGACAACTGACCCACGTAGTTGTAGTTTCGGTAAGTTTAGTGTGGATGTTAGCGTAGTGAATAAGGTTTCTGATATTTCAGTTGATTTTGACGTTGGTTTGTTAGTGGTGTACTTGTTTATGAGGATTTGACCTTCCAGTGGACCTTTTGTTGTTTTAATGGATTCGCTTATAACCAATTTTGGGCCAGATAAGTTTGCGTGCTGAGTTTTCGTTTTCAGAGGATTTACAGTAGAAGTGGATAAACCTTTTGCAAATAGTCGCTCAAGTTCTTCAGCAAGTTCAAGTTCATTCATTCGGTGCACTGAAGGTTCACTCGTTCCAACTGCCTTGGCTCTGCTGTAATCCTCTTGTACCTGTTCAAATTTCACGATGGAATTACAATGCAGTGACAGCAGCACGGCACGGCACGGTAGTGTCTGTCACCAGCTGATGAGTCTAGAATAGCGTACTTCCTATTTATTTGCCATGAAGTTCTCCAAATTCAGAGTTCTAATTACTTTCCATGCTTTTGTTTCTAGAAATTGGGATAAAAACTGACTAGTTTGGTATTTGAAACCAAGGTAGAGACCAGGATTTTAGTCCTTAGTCTGTTTCTGCCCTGAGGCACTCACTTCTTGTAAGTTTGCAAAGATTAAACCCAAAAAATATCCTGTCCTGGGTGGAAAATTCTGAAAAGTTAAACTTAGAAAAATCGTGAAATTGGAACACAAAACAATTGTTCGTAGAAATCCTGCAGCTGATTAAGTCCATAAAAATGAATAGTCATAATTTGCAGTGATTCGACTCTTGTGATATTCCTGGTTCTTGTAGACCATCAACTTGAAATCAATGAGACAAGCTGACACACTCCATTAATAACTCGTGCGTGAAAGAAATCTTTTACACATATAAGGCGAGAGTTTGAATAAAAAAATAATAGGTTTGCCTGCATTGAGTGTTTGGAGAAAAGGAAAATTGCTTTCTCCACACTTTACCTTGGCATGCCACTCCGTGAATGATTCTTCCGGTCCATGTGCACTGAACGTATAACTGGATGGTCCAAATCCAAAAATCACAACACCAATCCCTACCATGCACCCAATCAATAAAATAAAACCCACTCCAGCTGAAAACCTTCTGCTTGTCATTTTTAACATGGATTGACGGGTTCAAAGGAAGAAAAAAAAACAGAAAAACAAGCTAAAATTTCAAAGTGAATCCAAACCACGCACAACCACCATGAGCTCTTCAAATACTAACGAAAAAGTGTGTCGAATACAAACTAAAATTTGATTGTCGGAAATCAAAACTTTTGCTAAGCTGACCAGAAACTAAAATCGAAATTGTGCATTTAATTTCGTATATGAGCAAAACCATTGGACAGTATCAGCTTCGAGTCTTTCAGTACATTGCCAAGGATTTAGTCTTCGTCACTAGATTTTAGACTTTTGTGAGGGTGAAGAACCAACTGCAGCCCAACAATGCAACGGCTGCGGCATCCTGAACAATCGGAATTCCAAACAGAGTAATTCAATTTCAGTGTTTGAATTCGTCAGGGGGTTTCGGCAGCCAGAGAGCTTCACCCAAAAATATATACATACTGACAGAGGGAAGTAGCCTATTAACAAAAACCTCGGAGACAACAATTAGATTGTATTATGAGAAAATGTTGGATTAGAGTTGGGTTTACGTAACGTGTGGGGATGGGGTTACGTGAAATGCAGATGGGATTATAAAGAGAACGGGAATCTTGGTTGATGTCTGCAGTCATCGAAGCATATCAATTAACAGTTTTGCTCAACATTTGTTCAAGTTCTCCTATGCGAAACCTGACTGGGACCTGGGCTCAGCACTCTTTTGATTGTCACCATTTCATTCAGAAAGCACTTGACGGAATTCCATACAAATCTTTCCAATCGGTGCAATATTGCCATCCTCGTACAACAATATGTCAACTTTTGTGAAATAACAGCTGAGAACTGATCTACCCATTCAGTATCAGTGCCAATATCTTAGAACATATTCATAATAAAATGCAATAAATACATCATATTTTGTCAGCAGGCACTTCTCACTCAGCTGTGTCGTTGTATGCCATATGGCTAATGATTATTTACTACCCTAATAGTCGTTCAATCAACTTCATTCTAATTAAAACTATGCTCTCTTAAGAATGCCAGTTGAATCTCGGTCGGATCTCTTGTGCCGTCAGAATTTCACACGCTTCTAACAGTTAAAAGCAGCTGAACAACAAAACAAACGTCTCAAGTCAAAGTCATACAGTTTAAAGTTTTAAAGAACAAAAATGTTCTGAACTCTACTGAAATTAAACTCGGCAGACGTAAAAATGCATGCTCTAGTTGTTTTGCAACAGACTGCAGCAGTAGAAAAAGTCGTCTCTTGAGAACGACAACCTCTTCCTTAATTACATCAGAAATTTAGTTCGGGAAGCTAGCAAATCCAAGACAACCCAAAACAACAGCATTCAATTGAATGATTTACGCTCTTTCTGTTCAAGTTTGATGTATACATAACTCCCTTGTCGCGCGTATAAAGTTCATGTCGCACGTACAAACACAGAGCCACAGAAAGTTTGATGAAAAGCAGCCCTAAATTCTAAAAGGTCAGAGGCTCTACGAAATGTACAGACAACCATAGGAGTTGGCTCCTTAGCTGAGAACAATAAATCGGGTGACAATGAGAATTCAACGTGAGATTTATTTCTGAATCTTTTAGCACTGCACTAACAAAACGGAAGCTGTCAGCCAATATCCAAGACCAGCACATTTACGGCGCCCTACGTGCTTTCAACATTAGAACACCCAACGCAAAACCAACGAGTCAAGTCAAGCATGTTTCAAACAGACGCCACGCTACATTGAATCCACCGCTGAAACGTTGAATTATCTTTCCTTCAACAAGATTTAACGCAAATGTTCCCGTTTTCTTAAAGCTCAACATTGTAGCAAAGATGCACACCGAGTGTTCAAATCCAGAAAGGATGCAGACGAATTTCTAGAAAATTTGAGTCCAAATAAATACATTTCTTGCCTTAACGACGAAATCTGCAACACAAAAATACAATACGCCGAGTTTTCGAACCTATGGAGTGCACCTTACAAATTGTGACTCCTTACGTGGTTTGTATAAGTAATAAAATTTCACGCCTTATGCTTTTCCTTTGAAACAGGATAATTTTATTTCACAGGTTTCCGAGTTTGTGTTGGATTCAACCAGTCATACATATTTTTGGAATAAACGTCTAATCAAGCTACAAGATTCCACCATAGTAATTAATGTGCTTCACAAGAAAATAAGACTAACACTCCCTCGGGATTGAAATAATTCTTTAACGAATAACTACATCGACCCAGCATTGATAATTGATGCTTTCTTTGTTTTCGGCGTAGCTTGTTGGAATTTTGAACATTCATGGTGTAGGGTGAAGAAATCCATACGGGTGGAGACGTCTCATTGTTCTCGACAAGTTGTGCAAATATTTGCAGATTGGACAAATATTACTCAAACGAAGGATTTGGTTTCCAAAATATTCTGAATGGGGAAAAATATTGGTCGACACTTTGATGGCTGAAAACTGTAACATAAGCTAGGTTTTCGTGAAATTATTAGTGGCGGATATGAGAAGTTGGATGGATTTCTTCAACGCACACCCGAACTACATGGTGTAACATAATAATGTACATGGTGTACATGGTGTAAATGAATGTATTGTTGAAATATTTTATAGAGGATCATATTAACAATGAAGAGATAGCCATTTCACGGCGACAATTTCCCCTTAAAATCGCTATTTCACGTTTGAATATGCTGAATGTTCCTCCATAAAATAATTCTAAAATAAATTCACGTACTTTTGGTACACCTTGTTTATAATCCTACGTGTCCCATCGGGACTTTTTCGGTTGGAGAACAGCACTCCCGTCCTCCTTTGTTGCGACGTAGTATTTTGATCGGTCGTAGCTGTAATTCATGTAGACGATGTACCCGAAACAAATCGTGACCCCAAGAAGTCCAACTGCCATGGTGAACTTATTCTGCAACAATTACAATAAAAATATCGGATTAATGTCTTCATTCTACTTACAGGAATGACCAGTTAAATGTGACAAAAGCATCGGTCATTTCGATTTCCTGTAAAATGAGAGTGTAATTTCCGTAAGTGCATTGACTCTTGCATCGTGAGTCCTCGGTATGCTAATAAAGTATGAGCAGAAGTCACGATGTTGTAACAATAACATCTTTGGACATGCTTCAAGAATTTGCGGCCTACACCTTCATAGCATAATGATTTTATTCGCAGTGGTGGGCAAAGTTAAATAGCAGAAAATAAGGTATCATGGATTTGGGAACAATCTGTTTCCACCTCGCTTCCTCTAAGCAAGATACTTTATAATGCCCAACTATACTCCCATCCGCAATCCGCATAATAAAAATACAATTTCTTATCTTACAGCCTCTTTAGCAAGAATAGAATTCGATTTTAATTAATTCTTCCACTGTTTAATAAAACTTAGGCCTAAATCAGTCCTAAAGTGTGCAAATACTACAGTGAGAGTGACATTGCAAACAAAACACGAAAAATCGTTGTTCCGGAAGGAAATAACAGAGCAGAACTTTAATGACTTTGGAGCCATGCACGCCTAATTAAGGAGACCAATTTCATGCGAACTCCCAAGCCCATTCCAAACTTAAACAAGTAAACTTCAACTTTAACTCAGAACAGAAACATCAGAAACTTAAACAAAGCTTTTCTTCTAAAACTTCTTGAAAGTGAAGCTCGCCGTGCCGTGCAGGCAATAATCACGGCACCCCTGCTATACATGGCAAGGCAAGTTTGGCAAGTATATCTTGTGAAAACTAACTTGCAAGTTGAATTACAACCTGCATACTGCATGATAGTCTGTACATTCCTGAACAAAACTTAAAAATAATCTTGGTAAGAGACGAAGTGTCGAAATTAACATACTCAAACATTGGAAAGAGATTTATTTTTTGGAATGTCATGTCGAACAAATGAAGAATTGCTTTCTGAGGCAGAATTTAAAAAAATCCACGTCAATGAATTAAAAAGTATAAAGCTAGGGAAATGTCTAATGTTTGTTCAGTAAACACGAGGAATGGCTCGGAAAAAAAGTACACCTAGAAATGCATTTTCGAATCGAAACCAAACATATTCTTGGTCGAAGGTGAGCAAGAATAAGTTCTAGATTATTGCGAATTCTTAAACTGTTGAATGATACATTATGCGTAGCATGAGGCTAATTGATTTCAGGCACGGGTTCACTCTTAATTTGTCATGTGCGGAACGGAGACATGTTGCGGACTATAAAAAAACGAAATCCATCTGTTTGCCATACGTGCAAAGCCCTGGTAGAGTTTGAAGAACCAACTTATCTACGTGATGCATCTGTCGTCCAATTAGAAAAGTATCAAGTCACCTAATTAGGAACAATTGTTCCTTGGGGACTCCAGATACTTCAACTAAAAAGTTTGCTACTTTTATCCTGGTTTTCATTATTGATTTTCCAAATCGGCAAATTTTCATTACGTGCTTGTACTTCGTACTTGAGCCGACTGACAATGAGTTCAAAAAGTCCAAGGATTTCATTTGTTTGAATATTGAAACAGTGCAAGAGCGACTTAAAAGTTAGGAGTGTCAATCGTTCTCGTTCGTCAGCTTTGACGTTTGCATTTTCCAGAACAGCGGAAATGACTTCCCAATTGAAATCATCATTCAAAAATTCAAAATATCGAATAGAAGCACTGTTAATGACACAATGAAATATAGAAATAAATCACAGTTAAGAAATGAGCGAAGTAAGTAAGTAAAGAATTATGGCAGAGTGGGGTATGAGCTAAAGTCTTGAGACGTGAAATTGCTGAAGCAATAACGATTTGATATGGCAGACAGATGTCAAGAAAACACAATGTCTCACATCCTTCACAACCACACGCCGATCAATAGCAGACTTCGTTTTATAGTCTTCACTAAATCAGTACCATACACAAGATTTATGTTTCGATTATTGGTTGCAAAGGAAAACTTAATTTACATCCTGGCGCATCGCTTAACACGTGTACGGCGGTAATTAGAACGGTAATCAAACATTGCCAAATATCGTAACAGTCATAAATCAGTAAAGGCTGACGGCACGAACTTTTCACTTTGACGAGTTTTAAACTCGGTGGTCAAGGATGGAGGTTAGATGGAAATAAAAATGGAAAAATGAAATCATGGTGAATGGTGACCAAATAAACGCTCACAACAATTGCGCTTGTATGTATGTATCTTGGAGCCAGTTCAGGAAGGAGGATAAGGTACCCACACGCCGCCTAAACTTAAGACGAGGC
>JAQGCM010002567.1:0-10917 GCA_034699705.1 Hymenaphorura dentifera
TTTAGAAATATTCCGATTTGTTTCCAAAACATGTCTCAAGCAAAACCATTTCAAACCAAGATTGGAAGTTGGGTCGACGCTGCTACAGAGGAGGAAGAAAACCTGGTAGCTTCTGCCAAATTGGCAACCCAGGTAGGTTAAGAAATCATTTTGTAGTTTCGGTGTTTGTTTTTGGGGGGAAGGAGATGGAATGCTGTGATTTTATTTTGAAATCTTTCTTGTTTTTCAGATTGCTGGAATTGCGATTGACCAAAATGGTCCTCACATTCTGATCCAGCAGGCAGGTGATGCACCTGGAGCTGGAGCCAATAATTCTTTTGCCCAGTCCAACAATAATTTATCAGGGGCCGCGCCAGGGCAAGCTTATTCCGCTGCCGGATCCAATCAATCTGGAGCCGTTGGGACCGGAGATGCAAAAGAAGGAAGTGGTGGAGAATCTGTAGAAGAAGTCGCGATCACTCCAGCCGAAAGATCGTTTCTTCAAAAAGTTATTCGACGTGGATTGGTCGACAGTGGAGCGAAATTAGAGATCAAGCAAAAAGACCCGACTTCACCACTCTACTCTGCCACATCTTTTGAAGACTTAAACTTGTGAGCGTCAAAATAGTTTGTGTTTCAATGCCTCCTTTGTGCTAACTCGGTTTATGCCGTTTTTCTAGACGCCCAGAGCTTCTAAAAGGGGTCTACGCAATGGGATTCAATGCACCGTCAAGAATCCAGGAATCGGCTCTTCCTATTCTTCTCAGTGATCCGTAAGTACACAAACAAATACAATAAAACTGCTAAACACAAATAAACTAAAGCCTAGAGAAAAGAACTTAAAGATTTTAAGAGAAAATCAATCAAATACGGGAGCAGATTAAGATTTCCTATACCATTTGATCATTTCGCTAAGGGTGGGTAAAAGTAACGAACCCTTTAGACGATTTATATATTTTTTAATTCATAGTCAGGCATGCACAGCCAGCACAGCTCTTATTGTGTTTAACCATATTGCAAAGCTGCCACATGGAAAACCACAAAATAGTCAAAGAATCACAAAAATAAGACAAAAATTTAAATTTAGAAAATTTCAGAAGCAATTCAGAAGAATTCATTTTTCTTTCTTTCTGGCAGCCCACAAAACGTTATAGCTCAATCTCAGTCTGGAACCGGAAAGACAGCCGCCTTCGTATTGGCAATGTTGAGTCGCGTGGATCCACGACTAAATTATCCTCAAGTCCTTTGCATCGCTCCCACATACGAGCTAGCTCTCCAAACAGGAGATGTCATCAAGCAAATGGGGAAATTCTGCCCTGAAATCACGGTCGTCTTTGCTGTTCGTGGAGTAAACAGTATGTTTACTTTCTCTTTAATCGGAAGCCAAGCAAAAATTAAATTATGTCTACTAATTCCCTGTTTCTTTGCCACAGTTGAACTCGGACAAAAATTGACTCAACACATTGTGATTGGAACTCCGGGAAAGATAACTGACTGGGCCTTTCGTCACAACTTCTTTTCCCTGAGTAAAATCAGAGTATTTGTCCTGGATGAGGCTGACGTCATGATTGCTACGCAAGGCTACCACGATCAGAGCATTAAAATTCATCGGTAAATACTTCTTCACTTTTAAGATTTTTCTACTTCTTTGACTTGGCTTTTTAACAACTGTGATGCACTTTTTCTTTAGCAAATTGCCTCGGGACTGCCAATTCATGCTCTTCTCAGCCACTTACGAAACCGAGGTGATGGAGTTTGCTGAGAAAATTGTTCCTGATGCAACAGTGATGCGTTTGAAACGTGAAGAAGAGAGTTTGGATAACATCAAACAATACTACATTAAGTGTGAAAATCAGGCTGAGAAATACCGAGCCATTGCAAACATTTATGGGGTGATTACTGTAGGACAAGCGATGATCTTTTGTCAGGTTAGTTTTACAGATGAATTGACATCATAAATAGGAACTGGAGTCGGATTTTAAAACTAATGAAAAAATCATAGACTCGAAAAACCGCATCTTGGTTAGCTGGCAAACTGGTTCAAGATGGACATTCCGTGGCTCTTTTGTCTGGAGAATTAACAGTGGAGCAGCGTATCGCTGTTTTGAATAGATTCAGAGACAGTCGTGAGAGGATACTGATCACCACCAACGTTATGGCTAGAGGTAACTTTGCAACTTTGCTTGGCTCAACTAGTGGTGTGTTGTCATTATCATTATTCATATTCATTTCGTATGTATTCATATTAACGTAGACGTAATTGAAACAACCTATGTTTGACAGGAATTGACGTGGAGCAAGTGACCCTCGTGGTAAACTTTGACCCCCCGACTGACGCAAACCACGAACCAGACTGTGAGACTTATTTGCATCGGATTGGTAGAACTGGGCGTTTTGGAAAATCTGGGATTGCTATTAATCTCATTGACAGCGACCGAAGTATGAATATCATGAGAGTAATTGAGCGTCATTTTGGGAAACCAATTATCAAATTAGACTCGGATAGCGTTGCAGACATTGAAGAAATTGAGAAATCATAAATTATATATTACTCTGTTCGTATATTAAGCAATTATTCATACAAATTGTTAAGTTGTACACTACTGGGGGAGTGAGATGATTCATTATGTAACGAGTTCATCACAAAATTCGTGAGACCTAATTATATTTCAATACAGATCAATTTTATAACTATTAGTAAATCATTTTTATGCAAGTTCAGGTTTCTTCCCAAATAAAAAGCGATATTCAGTATTTTTTAGCCAAGACCGGCCAGTGACCATTTTTAATTATTCAACAATAACAAAATATTTCTTTGGTACATATTTGATAAATAATTTAGTAACAAGTGTATTCAAACTAATTTTTGCATTCAGCCGAACGGAGCACCAGCCGTTCTCATATTCCTTGGCACCGTAATTGCATAACTTAACTTCAACAACAACATAACACATCTCGAGTAAGAAAACCTTCATCAAATTTCGTAGTCCGTCTCCGTGATGTCAACGTCCGCTCGTCCAGTCCTATTTTCTGGAAACGAAAGCATTGATTAATTCTCTTTTCGATTCTCAAAGAATTAATGAGTTTAAAAATGTTTTAGCCAGACTGAGGGCATGGTTGCTGAACGTAGTCGAGGCAAAACCCACGATTCATTTCATCCGGTGCTCTCGTATCGCTCATTTCAAAGTCGTTAAAGTGGACTCTTAGGGTAAATGGTCGGCTGAACGCTGGAACAAAGCAAATGAGGTCAACTTTAGAGCAAAAATTTTTAATTTTTAACCAGGAATCTCAAAAAAAATTCTGCAAACTTACAATAAACTGGAGCTGGGGAAGTAGAACCTGACAAACTGGCAAAAGTTCCACCACAGATTCTATCGACACACGACGATTGATCTGTTTGTATTTCTCGCCCAGTATCAGTGGCACAATTTATTCCCAACCAATCCGATGGGCATTGCTCAGCACCAGTCATCGTTCTGGAAGGAACTGTCGAGTTTTGTGACGTTGAGGATATGACGAATGACTCTGTTTACAGTTTACAAACAGGAATTAGTAATAAGTGGCTTTCTTAGTTAAATATTCTTGCGCAGCTCTGAGTTCTGATTTGACACCTTTTGGGTCCGCTGAGTCTTTGCAAGGGACGTAAACTACACCACAAAATCCTTCTTCTGCGCGAAGACAGATTGAATATTCTTGAGCTGAATCATTCAAAGTATGAATATAATTGCAAAATCTATTCTAATCTGAAATTCATATAAATCTGCAATTCAAAAATAAACGAGAACCTGACAGTTGGAGTCCGTAATCTAATCCTGGAATCGTGGGGTCGCCATAATTGAAACTTTTCACTCGTCCACTCATTCCGGAAAAGTACTGGAGACAACTGCAAAGAGAATTCAAGAAATTTTTGAGTTTTAACATATAAATTTCTGAAACTGCAACGCAAAAATGTAATGCTGAATGCTGACTGACCTATCACTGCTTCTGTACATCGCGTTGCAAGGAATCTGCGACACTTTAATCTTCCATTTCCTTGCGTATGATTCCCCAGAAGTTACAATATTGATTTTAATGTTCCCTGAAGTTGGTCCAGCGTCAACGTACACTGCAGAGAAAAGTATTTTTAAAAATTAGATTTTTAAAAGAATTTTGCAAGCCCTGATCGGCGAAACCGGAAACTTACTGTGCTGTCCAGCATTTTCTCCGCAAATGGGTGGCACAGGTCGGCCGCCTGCGACAACAAAGACGTCAGACTCACAGATATGGTCAACTGGTTCTGGCTGTGCCAAGGAAAATTCTTCGAAATCTAACCTATAAATTCATTGAACGTTTCAATCAATTCAATTTTGCAAAATTTTGCAAAATTTCTGTACTTTTTAATTTATTTCAATCGTACCTGTATTGGCAAATGTTTGCATCCACTTTCTGAACTGTAATTGGACATTCAATGCTCCCGTCATACGTACCAGGGTAGTCGGGATTAATAAAGTAGGTCACATTTTGATTAGTCTCCGTGTTGCAGGTTTTTTGAACTAAAGTCAAACAAAAATCCAATCTTTTTAATTATTGCAAAATGAAGAAATCGCATTCGAATTTGAGAGTTTCGCATTTGCAAAAATCCAAATTTTATACTTTACAGCAAGATTCACATGTTCACGTCCGCGCCGCGTAAGGGTTAGCTGTACATTGTGCACAATTTCTGCATGGCTCACAGGTGAAATTTTTGCAACAATTTTCATTTTAGATTTAGAAAATCCGTTATTTTTCAATCGTGCAAATAAAGGCAGGACGAAAGATTTGAATTTTGAAACTGTAAAGCTTTTGCAAAATTGCAAAATATAAACTTACAAATGCAGCAAACCCCAAACCCAGACGCACAAGTTCCACTTGCAAGTCCTCCCAATTGTGTGCACTGATTTCTTGGATAACACGTCCCATTCGAATTGTTTTCAGCTAGGCAGGGTGCAGTTTGCAATCGAATCATCATGAGCATGCTAATTACTATTTTGAACAATTAAAAAAACACACAGTAATGAATTAATTATATTGCAAAAACATCCAGCTTCTGCAGCGGATTCTGCAGACCTTGCAAAATAATGTTAAACATTACATTTAGCTTCTCTCTCCTTGATTTCCGCAACCAGAGAACTGTTTTCATTTTGATACTCTTCTCCAACACCGTCTCCCTTCAAATAGCTCTGCGGCGAATCACTTATAACTGAACAAAATCCTAAATTTAAAAAACTACTGCACAAAATCAAAAATAAATCTAATTTGCACTGAATTCTTTTTAAAATGATCATATTTGCAAAATTAGTAGAGTGCCTTCGCCGCTGCAGCACTCAATTTTTGATAAATTTTCAAAAAATAATTATAACTAAAAAAGTTCTGCAGATATAAACACTGCGCTGAGGTGAAGAGTAAACGAATAAAGTAGTTCAAGGTGCCAACAATGCTTTTATAGAAAATATGTCCTCATTTTTTTGGTCTACCGTTTTCTTTTTTTATCCACACCCCTTCCTCAGTCAATGATCGATTGACGCTGACGCTTACATGCAAAATCATTGTCAAGTTTAATTGTCTTGTGTACATGTCGCAGGCTCTGAATTCATCATCGACTACAGCCACAACGGTCAACAGTCTGCTTAAAATAAATAATTTAAGCTATGAGAGTATATAAATTACTTTCAGCAATTCCAACAGATGAAAATTTAGTGAACTGAACATAAAATTTTAAACTAAAATTGTTCATGTACAATTTATTGCATTCACTACGACATACAGCACAGGTATGAGACGGAAGAAATAAAGATGTAAAAATATTTTTGCATCATCATGATTCGTGATGAGTTGAGAGGATGAAAGGATCATGATCATGTTCAATTCAATCAACTTCTTGCTCTCTCCCATTCTAAATTAGACTGCTGCGGTCTGCCGTGTGCTTAAATATTTATTTAAAAAAGTAGGGCCTTTCACTCAAAGTACACTTCAAAATGCTCAAGTCATGCAAGTAACGAGGTTACTTATGAACGATGTGAATGAAGAAGCTGGGGCAGCAATATTTTCTTGGATTAAAATTAGACCCATGAGTTTGTAAATTTTGAGAGTGCACGGATCCTTAATTCTGAAAACGTGTAACGCCTAACTTTAATAACGTTCAGCCCGAGTGAACAAATCGTAAAGGTGCCGAAAAAGTTGTACCAATGTGAAAATTTTAATATGTAAACCCGTAAAGTTATAACAAAAATTAAGAATTTGGAAATCAATGCGAAACGAAGTCAAAATAAATGAAAATTAGTAGCTAGCTCAATTTGACAATCTGAAAGTTCAGGGCAAGAACGTAAACAGACACTGTAATAAATTGGAAATACTAATTTCTCCGCTAATTTTTCTTTCTGTTCACCGTCCTCTTGGCAAGTCCTGGGTAGACCATCGCTCGAGATTCTTCATGCGATAACTTATGCAACTCGAATAAATGAGCCGTCAAATGATGTTTCAGTTTAAATCTGTTTGAACAAATCCAGTAATTTTTTATGAATATCCCTCAGCAATAAGTGAATAGTTGCGTTAGTTAAACTAGCTGTACTAACCTCTTCCCGCAGATTGGGCATCTAAACGGACGATCCACTGCCCTCAATTCGCACACCAAATGATGTTGTAGTAATAAACTTTCTATTTTGAAACGCTCAGTACAAGAGTCGCACTTGAAAGCGAAATATCCACCCTCTTCGTGAATGACCTGGTGATCTTTAAGGTCTCGACTATTTGTAAAGCGACTCTCACACTTTTTGCAATCAAAGCGACGGGGAATGCCATGAATGGCTATGTGCAGACTCAGAACACCTGCACAGATAAGAAAATTCAGTAGTATAAACATTAACTCATTTTTCAACAAGCACAAAATAGAAACTTTAATTGAAGGTGAGCTTTGCTCTTTGACCTTTTTGAGTACTTCTCCTGAAGTACCTAATATTATTCCACCTAAACCTCCAACTAAAAGCCACTTCCTCGTCGTCATTGTTCATTATTGGGGAAGTGTTGATTTTTGCGAGAGCTGACGTGACACGTTTACAAATTCACTAATAATTCAATGTGATTCAGGTTGTATTGTGTGAGCCATGAATTTGATGACACTAATAAACTACATCCAGACCTACAACCCTAAAACACAATCGCAGCTGGTGGGGGTAACGGGTCTTAGGTTAGTTAAGTGGCAATCAAGTTTCCAGAACGATGAGCCAACTTGAATATTTATGTTCAATTATTTACGAACTTTTGCAGTTAGTCCTAAAATCGAAACGAGAGTGATGTTAGATACTAGATGTAATTTTGCTTACTTTTTCTGAAAGTTCGCTTGCACAAGTGGCAAACAGCTGCACGTCTCTCCTTGACCAAATCAGGTCTTCCGGCCTTCCTGGAATGAGTACTCAAATGCAGTTTCAAATTTTCAAAGTCTTTGTTCGAACGTCCGCAAATATTGCAGAGAAAACTTGGAATTTTTCTGTGCATAACATTGATGTGGGCATCTAAGAATCTCTTGTTGCAGTTCTAGTAAGCAAAAACAAAATGATCGTTATCGAACAATTTTAAGGATGTGCTTAGTGCTTAGATTCATAAACCAAATATTGGTGTAAGAAATTAATATACCTTGCCACACTCAGGGCATGGGACCATTGGAATGACATCATTAGCTTTCATCTTCGGACGACTTTGTTGAAGTTTAACTAATTTGTCCAGTGATTCTTGTCCAGTTCCAGCAATTGCAATTGCAATTGCTTTGTATTTTCTTCCTCGCTTAATTCTGAATAAATGCAGCGAATTCTCAAATCTTCGTCGTTTCCATTCCAATTTTTCAGCAGCAAGTTCCACGGCCGTCTTGGCAATCAGTCTTTTTTGTCTCAACCTTTCTATAATGGATACTAATGAAGGTTTTGGTTTTAGCTTCGGTGGTGGCGGCGGTTTCGGAAGTTCCACAAGAACAATTTTTCGTTTGTGCGGGTAACTGGTACTGGGAAAGTTTTGCTTTCTTTTTCGCTGTTTCGTCTTTCTAATACGAGAACCGGAATCGGATTCTTCTTCGTCACCGCTCAAGTCAATTACGCTGCTGTCTTCTCCATTGTTGCTGCTGATATCCCGCTCGACACTTCCCAGGCACACAACTTCATCGTCATCGTCGTCATTGTTATCTTCGTCTTCATTTTCTTGACCTTTTTCTGAATCTGCGTGACCATAAACGACGGTTGGAACCAACATTTCTGTCTCTTCGGCTTCTTCTTCCTCTTCCCCCTCAACCTCAAACGAATTATTTAGTGAATATATGTCCGCGTCAACTTCTGTGACTTCATTTTCTGGTTCTTCTGGCTCAAGCTCAACGTCAACATTTATTATTCCATTAACGAGTGTCTGAAACGTTGAATCCTTGTGACAAATTCCTTGAAATTCTTTATGCAAATTGTAGATGCATTGCACGAGATCCCCACATCGTTTACAGAGTGGCAGTTCCGACAATTCAGGGTCGACTCTTCCGCTTCCGGCTAGCAAGCTGCTGTCTTGAGCTTCTCCAATCAATTTTTTCAAATTGAACCGTTCCCCATAAATAAAAGAAAGAGCTTCTACGACGGAAATGCATGAAACCTCTTTGAAAGAACCCTTTGCAGTTTTGAAAACAAATAATTTTGTATTTTTTTGACGAATGACTACGCCGGTCTCACTTACGAACGGGTTTCGACAGTTCATACAACAAGTTGAAGCTTTAGAATTTGTTGACCTCGAGGAGGAGGAAGAGGATTGGCCAAATTTTCCAGTTGGATTAGACGTTGTCATTCTATTTGTGGTGGTGGTGGTGGCAAGGGCAATATTCGGTGTAGTATAAGACGTTGGTAATGCCAATGGATCACGGTGGTCACCCTCACCCCCATCAGTGGAAAATTCTGGGACGAAAAAATCACCACTGTTCCCGTTCTCAGCAGTGTTTGTCATTGACATTTTGGAGCCTTCGCCCTTTGCTGTTTTAGTTGTCCCAACTGGGGTCACTGGCCTGTCGGTGCTCCTGGTTAAAATGTTGTCACTGATGACTGATTAATTCTTTCACACAAAACTTTATTCAAGTCAAAATAATTTCTTCTGTGTGTATTGGAAGTGATAAGGAATGTGTGTAAATTTCCCCGCGCTGAAAAGAGCCTACCTTTCTTCAGCTCTAGTCTAATTTCTCAACGAGAACAGCCAAACTACTTTTTTTTTAACAAAATGAATGCCAGTAGCCAGTGCTTTTTGAATTTTTGATGACGAGAACAACAGTGCAAGTTGAAATTTGTAAGTAGTCCTTTTTGGGGAAATAGCTGAAATTACTAGAATTCAAGAATATTTCAAGAAGTGCTGAGTAGATTGCTCGAACAAATAAAAAGAAAAAAAATCTTGCAAACATGAGAATGATTAAACAAATTCTATTTATTGATACTCTTTCATTCATTCGGTGCGATGTGAATTGCAGAAGTAAAAATAATTTCGATTTTGTAGCTGGGCGAATTATTCAAATGCATCAGAAACGATTTGTTAAAGTTCTAGCCTGAACTGGAACTGATGCCTGGCACAAACATGAATGAGACTGAGACTAGATGTTGAGCGTAACTTGAACACCCAGTTCTTTTGCAGTGTATTTTGCCAGGATCGGCTCAACTTCCTCCTTCAAAAAGTCCTCAACCTATGGGAGAAGCATTTTTATTATTTTAAATTCTAATTGAAGCATTAAACGAATTTCATAATTGTACGGTTTGTGCAATAAACCGTGCAATTTATTTTATTTTGGTTTGGCCGTTTAGATGTAAGGCACTAATATTCAGGCAGAGAATACTTTTACCTGTTCTGGTGCACGGCCAATGAATGTTTTTGGGTCCAGCAGAGCTTCTATTTGTCCCCAAATTGGTTGGAAATATTGGGAGGCACGAATTCGTTGTACCAAATCATTGTCTCCACCATCCTTCTTGACAACTTGGGCAGCTTCTTGTGATAGGACTCGGATTTCTTCGTGGCATACCTAGGAAAATTAGTATACGAAATGTAATAAATTGGTTTACCAAATCAAAACCTGGAATGAAAAATTATAACCCAGACGTACTTGTCGATCACCTCCAGCCTTCACCATGGCCATGATGAAATTCTCTGTGGCCATGAACGGCAACTCTTGCATGATGTGTTTTTCTATCACTTTTGGATAGACAACAAGCCCTTCAAAAATGTTCTGCAGAGTTTCCAGAATCGCATCGGCAGTGAGGAAAGCCTCCGACAATGTAATCCGCCGATTTGCAGAGTCGTCAAGGGTCCTTTCAAACCATTGTGTGGAAGCAGTGTTTGTTGCGTTTGCTGGTAAGGCCATCAAATGACGTGCCAATGAACAAACCTTAAAAGGTGAAACATTCAAATGAAAATTTGTTGTCCAATCGAATCCCCAAAAATTCGACACAAGAAATAATATTTACCCGCTCGCTTCTCATCGGATTGCGTTTATAAGCCATTGCTGAAGACCCGATCTGAAGTCTTTCAAATGGTTCTTCGATTTCTTTCATGTTCGCCAGAAGACGGATATCGGTGCAGATCTAAATCAAATTACCGAATCATTGGAATCATTAACATATCACTTAAGCTTTTCAATAGTTACTGGTCTCTTACCTTGTGAGCTGAAGCCCCCAAAGCCGCAAGGGAGTGGACGATATCGACATCGACACGACGACTATAAGTCTGACCGGTCACGGCATAACTGCGCTCAAAACCAGAAGCCTTGGTCACGAAAGCATCCAAGGCCTTGACTTTGTTGTGGTCATTGAAGAGTTGCATAAAACTGGCTTGAGTTCCGGTCGTCCCTTTCACGCCACGGAATCGCAGGTCAGCTCGTACCCTGGAAACGTTGCGCTCGTCGAACAAAAGGTCTTGCAACCAGAGACT
>JAQGCM010002568.1:0-10917 GCA_034699705.1 Hymenaphorura dentifera
TAAATTAGTGCATTAAATGCACAATATAATTACGCTCGGCATGGCTAAACCGATTTTTCAAAATAGGTCATCAAATCTTTGCAAAAAATTAAAATTGCAAGGCAACTATTATGAATCACTCTATCCCAACTTGCCCCCTTAAACTTGCTTGATTCTCCATTTGCATCTGGCAATTCTGGCTGTGATTTCTTGTATGCATCAACACCAATTCAATATTTGCATTCCTGTGCAGTGATAAAACGAACCAACAGAATTTTTCTGTTCAGATTGTTTACAAATCCTTATAGGGTAACCGTGATAAACGAGATACAATATTGCAAGAAAAAACATTTTAAAAGTGAATTTGTACGTGCGCATTATGTATAATAATTTCAAAAGCGGAAGCTGTCTAGCCCGCTTCACCCTTTGAGAGGGTTAAACTATCTAGGGAATTGATAAGGATGCCGTAAGTCGAAAACATGAGAAAATATTGAAGAGCACATTTATTGACTTCGACTCGAATATTTACAAATGCCACCGAGAACCAAGTCCGTGTGGCGGGGCTGAGGAGGCAGGCCAGACTTCAGATAGGGAACTGCACTCGAAAAACTTCACTCCTTTAAGGATTCTCGAGTTGACGGAATTGCCCGGGTGCATCCTGTGTATGTGAGTTTTCAGATGTATTTGTATGAGTGGTATTCACACTGCAGGTTAAATTGATAGGCTCCGTGTGTTTGAGTTTAACTGCTTAAAAAGCAAAAGGATCCGTTCCCTAAATAATGCGTTGCACTGCAAACTTCAATTCCTACGCCACGCCGTTATCGGAGTTGGAGCTGAGTTGAGTTTATTTGCTTTCTCTTTCCCCTCATTCATATTCTAGTATACTCCGCGTAAGTAGTGCCCGTCTATACTCTCTTTTCCATATCAAAAGACGTTTTAAGGTCTTTCTCCAATAAATCTTACAGAAAGTGAATAGCAAGTAGGTAGATAGAAGGAAATAAAGTAGGTTGAGAAACTATTCTCTCTGAGGCTTTGAAATATTTCTCTGCCTCTGCCATTGACAATCGTGTTTAAACTGGTTTAAAGAATTAATAGCCCTTAAAACTTGAATGATCAGTGGAGAGGCAAGCAGAAGCAGGGAAGAGCAAGGCAGCAAACAAGAGTGATCAATGTTGCATTTCTGAGATTCAAAATTGAGCGAATTGTGAACAAGAACAATTCTGACTGAAAAGTGCGTAGGTTTGATTTGCCAGGTCTGTGAGAATGTTATGGTTAGGTGAAATTGTTCGCGTGGCATAAATAAGTATGCCCGAAGCTCTTAAATTATGCAGAGGACACAGTTTCGTGGAGAGATTGCCAGAAATTTATTATTATTTGGAGTTTAGACTTCTAGGCCGCAGGAATTTTGTTAGTACATGCCAGGCCTTGTCTAGTCTCATAAGTACATTCAACTCTAGCGTTTTATTTTTGCTCGGAAACTAAAAAATGTAATGTAATGACTTTCGAGCTCATATTCATGTCCATACTCTGAGTTCAGGTCAGGTCTTTTGGTTTTGCTATGGAATCCGTTTCCCCTGGGGCTAGCAGGATAACGGTGCATAAGTCGGATTCAATTACCAGAATTTTCTCTAGACTGGTTGTCGCAAAGGGAAACCAAAAAGAACATCCGAAGACTCCAGACCAAAGATTCTACGGTTACTTTTTTAAGTTGTTAAGGTTGAACTTTTTTCTTTGCAACTCTGCGAGTCTACATGGTGGAATTGGCAAATGAATAAATAATGCGCCGCCCAGTACGTAACCAAACCACAGGCTTGGACTCATCAAAATTCATTGAATTTGACAGATGTTAAGGATAACTGTAGGGGTCACTCATTATTCAACGAAATGGGTGACTCCCTGTATAAACAGGAAAAACTGACAACCAGGGGAATTCGTATGAATATTTTCATCATGTAGTATCTGCCCGGTGTGCTGTTAGTTACGAAATTTTTAGCTCAGTATTTAGGCTTTGCTGCCATAAACGCTCGTCCCGGTGAAAGAATGTTTGCAGATATTTATCCTAGACCTTGTCAGTTTAACTGCCAAAGTTGGTAGCACCATTTTGAATTGGAATAGTAATTTAAGAATTAGCGGATTGAATAATATTTAAAATGTGAGCATTTCATTTCAGGCACATGGGTGCCGTGTGTTTCGCTTGTCCAGAGAATAGGAGTGAGAGAGAGAGCTCGATCGTTCTCCGGGCAAGGCCTGTGCGAATTTTAATAACCTAATTCAGGAAAAGCTCGGGATAAAGGCAAATACTTTCACTTTCCTCTTCTCTTTCGAACTGAAAGAGTATGTACTAAGGTGCCTGGCCTAGGATTTCTTACAGTGATTACGTTAGTACTTGAAGTCAAGTTTTGGATCAGGATTCAGGGAGCATATCTTTTCATCTATTACCTACCATCGCTACCGACAACCGTACCGCGGCTATCGTATGTAGGTAAGAAAACACTAATTAGAGCGAGCTAATGACACCATGAAACTTTTCACTTAACTTCAAAAAGAAATTTTGAAAATTAGATAACAAGAAAAGTTTGGCTTTTGTCGGAGTTGCTTCACGATAATGACAATAATAACCTGGCCTCTGCCTCCTACTACATACAACATGACTGAAAGACAAAAAGGAAAAGGAAGCCATTGAACTGACTTTACTACTCAACTGACTCCTTCTTTAGCCTGAGTCTTGTAATTACCTTGCTTACACGTTCCTTTTCTTTCCTTACTTTGGCTTCGTCTTCCTTAATTTTGAGTCTGAAACCGACCCAGGCTTGAGCTTTTTTTATTATCTTTTCCCTGCCTTCTTGGAAAACTACATTTGTAACGTAAAGCTCTTCGGAAGAACTTATAGCCATCGCAGTGATCGCAGTGCCGAGTAGAAAAGTGAAGTCCGTACGGTAGATAAACAAGTATATGGTGAAAGTCTTCACGTCGTCTAAAACTCGACTTGGCTTAGACAGAAGAGAAAGGCAAAAGAAAAAAGTAACTGTCCAATTCAGACCGGCTAGGCGAGACTGGGGCGAGATGGAGCTTCACCGGTGAATGTATCCCTGGGCACATTTTAGTAAATTAACCATTGCCAAGGCTTAAATGCCTGTTCTACGCTAAGCAAGCATTAGTTCATTTCTCCAGCACACACTGCTAACAATACTTTGCAAAAAGTTGCCAGAAGAAATAACATGTAGCGAAAGGAAAGCGAAGTTCGGGAATGATAGAATGAATTCAATTAAAGAGAACAATTATGAGAAGTTTTTTTCTCGTGCCTTGCCTAACTTTCTTAACGAGGAAGATAGACAGAGAGTCAGTCATGGGGATGTGGATTTGACGTAATAAAAAAAGACAGACACTTCTCAGAGTAGCTAAATGTACAAAACATGACATAAGTTGGATGACTTACTTACCAGTACAACTAGTCGATGGAACTGGTAAGGCGGTGACGGTAGGTGATAACCCTAGCTGCTTTTCTAAGAAAGGTGGTCTGGTCTGGCCAGTAATAAAAACTGAGATAGTTGATTGAATTGTGTGGTTTTTGTCTTTAGGTTAGGTGATTTATTTGACAGTCTTCTTCGTAATTGTCAGATGCCGCGGATCACCTCTCTGTGAACCTTTCTTATATTCACGTAGCAATCTTATCTAATGAAGGCTCGTCACCCGTGCAAAAAAGTACCAAAAACCGGAAATTACCGGTGATAAGCTTAACTCTTGTGTACCGCCAGAGGGGCAAGGAACAACTGATTTTATTAGATTCATTACGTAATTTCATTCTTCTTCTATCATCAATGAGTATTTGACTTAATTGACCTTGGTGTTAAAAAATGGTTAAGACAAAATAAATGGTGGCGGATAAGGATTAATAGCAGGTAGTGGCAATTAAGCAAATGAAAGAGTATGCACTTTAGATTATCTAGTTTTAAACAGGTTTGTTGAAAAGGCGCTTGCAGGGAGACTGTCAATAGAATTTGGGGTGCCCAGGTTAGTTCTGAATTTCAATTAAAGTATCATACCATTTTTAGTGTTTTAATAACCGAAACCAAATATTACCTCTTAGCTTAACCAAACGAGACGGTTTTGTGTTTTGGTTACTTATGTTTATGTGCAAATAAAATCTAAGTTTATTTAGACTATCAACTCGCGGAGATAATGAAGCTCATTTCTCACGGTGGCATTTTATGACCCGCCATAAATAGAAGATAAGAGGAATTATTCTGGTTACTAGACTGGAGGTAAATGCACAACGCGTCTTGGTCTCTTTATGTGTGGTTGTATGTAGTACGGTTTTATCATTTTTGTTCACGGACACCTCAAAGGTTAAGGCAGGGAGCCAAAAGCCAAGGCTAGTTTAGGATATTGTAGTAGTTGGGGGACCCGAAGAAGAAGACGTCTGCTTTTATAGTAAAGTAAAGTAATAGAATCGTACGAGCGTTAAAGATTTTGAGATGAAGTCCGGAATGTGTGATGTGTTTTTGCTTCGCCCAGCTTCTCCCGGATTGAATCGAAAAATAACAAACAGGGCAGGATAGTAGAGAGAGCAAGTCTCATTTGGGACCTTTCCTTCAAACAGATGCCTTCGGGTTCCACAAATCCTTCGAGATACTTAGATTATGAAAGGCCTTTGGAACACCACTTAACCCCTGGTCGGACAGACTTGTGGAGGTGGTATTACTTAATATTATTTTTCATTGCACAAGGGATCAAACTGAAAATCAACGTAACTTATTATGAGGTTCAAAATTGTCCAACGATTTTGTATGGTTGTACACGTCTGTCTGACCTGAGAATTTTACCTGTCCGTCCGAACTTTTATTGCTTGTTGAGGTCGTGCAAGATTTTCAGTGAAATGCCTGAGTACATATGTTTAGGAGTCAGAAGCAGCTTCTTAATCAGATCAAGTAAGAATGTTGTCATCTTACATGAAATTGCAGGTAAATTTTTTGAACATCAAGCAACTCGGCTTCCCGAGAGTGAGGGAAGCCGACATTTCAACCTTTTGGACATGTGTTGTACAAATTATTCAGTAAATAGATTTCACTTTGTTGACGAAATGCAATAGTATATGCCTGTCAGATATACAAATGGGCCGGTTCGACCAAAACATGCTAACGCGATAACATTTGGCTCTCCGGTGAGCAACATTTTCAAATTCACGAGGTCTAGTAGACAGCAGTAGACTAAACAAACTTGAGCGTAAGTGAAACCCCACACCGACAGACAACAAAGATTATCACCAGACGAATGTAAATTTCCCGATTTCCGATTTGACGAATGCTTTTCCTGGCTCCAATTTTTGGTACTCAAATAACCAGGCTCGCTGGATCGTACAATTATAGCAACAGCTATTAGTTTTGGTTTGTTTATTTTTTGCGCGTGTGCTTTGTACAAATTAATCTGTTTGGGCTAAATTCGCCGAATCCAAAATTATACAGGAACGCCTTTAAAATTGAAGTTACGGATTAGCCAGCCATGTCCAGCAGGGTTGCTTCCAATTTGAATTCAGAAATCTTGACTACCGTTTCTCAATTCAAATTCAACTACCGAGGTTGAAGATCAAATGTGTGACAGACAGCTCACAGCTGGGACAAACCAGAAATTCAGGCGGATTTCATTTTCTCTGTGATTGAATCACCGCGCACAGGGAAAAGGTTGGCCCTTAACTATTAGATACACAGTCGACAAAGTAGTTTTCCAAAATCTGAGGTGATTTTTCTCATCTGGGTTGTTGCTGCTTGTACCTTTAGGCAATGGATATGTTATGCATACATTAAGAATCTTGTCTTTGTAAAAATATAGAAACTTACAATCAGAGTTAGTACTTTTGCGTCTTTTGACTCGAAGTTTCGGCTAGTAACGTAATGTTGGGTTGTGCGTTGATGTTAATTTGTGGTATCCAGCAGAGATCTTCGTTGTAATTCAGGCATTTCGGACTTCAAAGATGCAAAGATTGACAAACGAAACATCATGATGTCTGCTTTGCACTGCCTTTGCGGATGCAAGTTTCTCAGATGTTTTTATTACAGTTTCGGGAGCTACTGCCGCTCCCGTTTGGTACAAAAAGTTGTTTTGTTAAAAGTTGTTTGAGATCCCTGTGGATATTCATTCATTCAACGCGCAAGAAATTCAATAAATATTAATTTACTAGTAAAGACGGCCGAGCTATGCTGCGTGAGCATTAAGACTAGGACAAACGAGTGAAAAGCTCAATTCGAATTTAGCGCAGTCATTTCCGAACATTCAAAAACTTGCTTGTCGATGTTACAGCAATTTCGTTGACCGAAGCCGTAGAGCCGATCGTTGTATATGCCGCCGCATCTACTCCATTCCCTACCCTAAGCATTGTTTACAAATGCACACCTGCGTGAGCCAATTTTCTTGTCAAAGATTAGAAACGGGTGGAAAAACTTGTCTTGGAAAGGTGAGACAGTCATTAGCGCCAAAACCAATGAAAATTTTACCCTACAAATGCTGCAGAGCTAGGCGTCCGGGGAATCAGTGTTATAAAAAATGCAGGGAAAAGTTGATGATAAATCACTCCTTCCAATTCGAAGGGCGAAGGCGAGGGATCATAATAATTGATAAGTGCGTTGCTTGCGTAGGTGATGTAGGTGTTAGAATTGGGTCCTGCATGTTGTTCAGAGAGCAGGCTAAACTTTCCTGATTGATTCCAATTTAGATTAATTGCAAATGGAAAGTCGAGCTTTGAATGCTTATGCTGTACAAAAGCCTAGACAAGGGCGAGCGAAAACGATTAAGAAAATCAATTAAAAAGAGAGCTACTACGAAAGTAATTTACACTTTAGAAGGAAGAAAGGAAGCACGATGCATGTAGCTGTGTACGCGTACGTGTAGGCAATTAAGAACATCGCGGATCACACCGCACATCGTCTTGGTCGTATTTGTCCTTTCCACATAGTTGTAGGGTGGAATGAATGTGGCTGTGGCTAGGTTAGATAGTAGCTATTGATTCAAATTAAACTGATTTAAGATTAACAAGGGAGTTATTTATTATTCAGGCTGGCTATTGAGTCGAAACAACTGTGTCTTTTCTTGCGGAGGGTCGATTTATAATGCAGTGGCTAGGCTACCTTCAACTTTGAACACGGAGCCCCATTCTATTTCTAATGAAGCTAAATTATCACCTGGAATCTCTTAGCTGCTATGTGGCCGAGGTGGTTATATTTGAAGCAAAGAAATGCATCCTTTGGGTATTGGTCTCGTTTGAGCAATGCCACTCATTGTCTACTGAGACAGTCTGCAATGCGTCGGTTCTCGGTTCTAAGTCTCGAAGGGTGAAAGGATTTATTTTCCGTGTGCATGTAAAAGTACCAGTGTTTGTTGAACAGGTCCGACACTAAATTTAGAAAATGAGCTCATTAGAGCGACCTCTCCTACAATTAAATCTTGTGCAAGTCTGAGGTGATATACTAAACCGCTGTGCAGTGGTTACTGGCTACTCTCAAATTATAAATTCATACCAACCCGAGTGTTTGAGGATATTTCGGTTTGAAGAACTTCGCCTCCTAACGATCTTCTACAATCACTTTGACTTAAACGGCCCCAGCTCGGATTCCGGACGAAGTTTTACTCTTACTCTGCACTTAACTAAACGCTTAGGAATAGTTTAGCACTGTTTCGACACTCATGGCTTTGGTCTAATCCAACTGAAGTCAAAAGGCAAACCCGGACCGTTCTTTTTAGTTAGAAATAGAAATGATTCAGGTTGGTAAGTTATGATTGAGCAAACCGATAAATTGTGTTGTATTGAATTTGAATTCTGGTAGTTGTATTTCTAGCTGGTATTTCTATAGATTGTGAGCAGTACTACTTTGAAATATCATCACGTTGTGACGAATATCGTGCCTCCTACATGTGCACTCTGAAAATTTTGTTTTCATTCCGCCTGCATCATTTCCTTGATCCAATTTAGTTGGAATCTTGGAATTGAAGCAATGACGGTGGGTATGTAGTAGCTTACTACGTAGTAGTAGAAATGGGATGATTTCGACAATTTCGTTGGAATTACCAAATGGGAATTAACACTGCAGTATAGCAGCAGTGTGAGATCTAAAATATGGCTTTGCTTGGGTCCGGGTCCATCCTTCGGATTGCATTGCATTAGTTTGGATTGGAAACACAATCGAAATCGAGAGTCAGGAGGGAAAGGATGTCATTCGCAGGCATGTCACGTCTTAACACACTCATTCCTAGCAGCATTATTTTGGCTACGCTCTCTAAGTATAGAATTCTCAGAATCCGATGTCATCCCAAGTCCTCACTCACCCACCCGACCATAACCCTAAAATCCTAACGCACAAGCACAAATCCGTTCCAACACACCGAGCGAACTCAACCTGGACTTTTTAAACCAAAGCGATCGCGAATTTTCACTCAACTTTCTCTTGTCACTTTACCAACTCCGAGTCGCTCGAGATTCTCCTTTTTTGGGTTCAGTTAGTTCGCACGCTTAGGGAAAGCAAAAATTTTCGTCGGAGCACAGACTTCATGCAAGGCATGCACGGCATAATTTACTTCTTTCATTCAAGATTTCTCAAAAGGTCTCAATTTTTATGATCGATTAGGCTAGCCAATCAGAGTGGAGAGCAGGTTGGCCTCATGCACTACTTTGAAACTTTGTTGAACGTCAGAGTTGTGGAGTGACCTCTTACAGTGTCCAATTTTCTTACATATATCAGATGTAGCCACTCCGTAGATTTTTTCGCAAAATTCCAGAGTTTGACTTTGACTAAATTATCATCTCTCAAATCAAATGGCTCTATTATGCACGAGTCATTTTGCCTTCAAACTATCTCATCCCCACCCGAGTTTTCATTTCATGACTCCTCCAGACCAAGTCATCTCTCAAACGAAGAATTTTGCAATCTCGAAGAAAGTGCATGGTATTCGCCACATGGTAATCTGGATGTGAGTTAGGCTGAAGCTCGAAACTGATTCTCCATCACTGACAAGGAATCACAGTCACTCACAACATGTGGTCCTGGCTCTGAAGAGCCAAACACTTGATATGATATTATGATTACGTAGGCTGCATAGACCCTATAAGCAACATCACCATATTCTACCAAGCGTGGAGCACAGTGCACATTATTGGGCTATGAGAGTGACACGGACACAGCCATCCGTCATTTCTTCGCCTCGCCCTATCATCTGATACACAAAAATAGATTGATAAATTACTTTCAAGGGAGAAAGGTGCCAGAGATCGTGTCTTGTGGACGGCAGACTGTCATTTGTGTCAAAAGCTCAAACGCTATACATAAGATGCATGACGACTGTGAGTTGATCTCCTCGTGACTGTGAGACTCTGACATTGACGTCAACACCAAATATTGTTGACCTCAAACAGGAAGAGGTTGACGGAACGGAGGCGCGACGAATTCAATTAATTACGGGCAAAACTGGCTTGAATGCCTTCAATGCCATCAAATTTCTTTCGATTCCCGGCCACCATTTTACAAACTTTTTTTCTTCAAAAATAAGTTTGCTTGGCATTCTTTTGTAGGATCGGAAGTAATATGTAGTAGCAAAGATACTTATACATGATCGTGCCGTGCAGATCATTCTTTTCTGCTACATTAATAATTCTTTTAAAAAATCGTAGAAGGGGCAAACAGAGTTTCGGTTTGTTTGACGAAATTAGCACGTTTGAATGCTACTTTAGAATTGATAATGAAATGCAGGCGGTGCGGTGCTTGTAACGAGCTAACTAACTATCAAGTCAGACGCGTGCAAATTACATAGCGGTTCATAACTATACCGCCATCATGTCCGATCTTGTGCCCACACCCAGGTCAGGTCCCTGTTCTGAACTGCACAGACTAATTCTAATTCTACTCTGGAATACAAATATGGATACTATGGAAAGGTTAAGTGTTCTTTCTGCTGCTCTAGAATTGATTGGAGGTTTGGAAATGCAAACATACAAGTGGAGGTAATTTGTATTTAATTTGAAAGGTTCAAGGGGGCAGAACGGCAGAAGTGGGAATAAACAGAGTAGTCAGCCTATCCGTACATAGTTCATGCCATGCAAAGCAAGCTCTTTAATAATTTATTCCGACATTTCATTACACAGCATTGGTAAGGGATTTATGCATAAGTAATGATTCCGCTGCTCACCGTGGGAGGATTTTGCACGCACTCTTCTATCCATGGAAATGCTGTGTAAAGTGTACACACCCCGGCGGAATCTGGAACCCTAAATCTGTCTGGAAACCCCGTTTCTGTGTATTTAGTACAAGAGCAAGGTTGGAAAAAGTAGATTGTGCCAACAAATTAATTCTCTTTGATGAAACTAATAATAACAAAAGCGTGTCCTGAAAGGTTAAAGCCTGAATTTGGATGATCCCATGTTGGGAGTAGACAAAAGTGTATTATTACAATCGCTGGATATGCGAATGTGGAGGAGATCCTTTGGATACGTGAACTTGTCGGGAACTGGAGCGAACATGAAACAAGCTCGGAAGCAATAACAAAGTGTGGCTGGCTATTATAATGAGAGACTAAAAGCGTGAAAAGCCTGTTGTGATTCATTAACAATTTCCAACTGTGCCTTTGGGCATGTGGCTACTTTTCATGTCGGCGAAATTTTACTCTGGTACTGTCATGGCAAAGCTAAGCGTGTTACTCAAACTCACTTCAGTAGTAGCCTCAGTTTCTACTGTTTGCTATTGGTGAGAATTACAAAATTTTAAGCGCCGGCAAGTATAGGTTCTTGGCAATTAACATGTAATTAACGTCCCCACAACAAGCTGGCCTGGGCCTTTGTTCGTGGGTTTCGTTTCTTGGCTATGCTGTGATAAAATGCTGTGATAAACCTGGCTTACATCACAAATTCTAGATAATGAGATAAACCTTCCAGGCTATCACATGCTAAGAAAAGATCGACCT
>JAQGCM010002569.1:0-10915 GCA_034699705.1 Hymenaphorura dentifera
GGTCGATTGTGTCGCATATGTCCTATTCGTTCTCTTTTCGTGCATGCTCTTTAATGATCATTTGATCATTTTATTTGTAATCAGTCGAACTAAAGAATATGCAGGGTCATAAACATTCCCATTGTGTTATTCGTGTTTTCCAGCACAGAGCAGCAAATATACGTTTCCGAATAATGTTTTTTTATACATCGCTCATTCATCAGTCATGATGAATTTCAATCCAAAATTTTCTGGCTAATATCACTCACTTTTCTGAAATCCGCACAGAAATCGTACGATTTTTTGCAAATTAAATCATTTATGGCAAAAAATCTGGGAACCTCAATACTTATGGCAAAAAATATCGCACGGTTGAGCTCAATCTGCTCATATAATCCGTATTCTATTGTATTCTGTTGAACAATAGACTAGACATTTAGCACTATTTATATTCATTGAGATTACAAGGTTGGAAAAAATCTTTCCTAGCTAGCCTAGCTCATCCTAATTTTCGTAATCATTGCATATTGACGCAGAGCTAAAAATAAAAAGAGCTTCATCGTAATCGAACGTTAGCTTGGACGTAGCGTGAATAAAAAGTACGCATAATTAATTCATTTATGATCTAATATTGACACTGTGGCTGTGCTGTGTTGTGCTCGTAAAGTCGGACCTAAAAAATGATGGGATAGGAAGGAAAAGGAGATAAGAATTTGCAATTTGCAAATTGCACTATTTGCTTTACTTTTGACTTGGCTTTGCAATTTTCAATCCAATGCAAAATGCACAGTTTGCAGTGCAATTTCAACGCAGCTCTCATAGAGTAAGCGAATTCTGCCTTTCAAGGAAAAAAAAAACTGAGATTGATCACAAGGCCGCCTTCAGTCTGGCTGGGGCAGCAGGACAGATACAGCAACAGGACCCTCGATTAATTCAATTTTCAAACTTTGAGTTGTTCAAGTGTTTGTAAAGTGCTCCAATTAAAAAATTAATTGTAAAATCGAAGGTGTGGAATTGCTCACAAAAATGGTTAGTTTTTAATTATTACCAAAAATTATTCTAATTTAGAAACCAATAGTGTGTATTTGGCAAGGAACGGGGCAAGGGCGCGCAACCACCTGTTTAAAATTAGGGTTGGGTCACATTTTGACAAAATCGATAGAAAAATACTGCTGAAGTGCTGAATGACATTATGATGATTGCGATTATTGAAATTATATATTTAGTTGAATACTTTGAGGTTTTGTAAGAATGCGTAAAATCATCTGTCTGTGAGTCTGTGGAGACACAATGCGTTTGGTAGATTTAATAAAAATTGCAATTATTTAGGCAGACAAGTGGAAGGATCATGCTTCAGAAAATCCGGTACGAATTAGTTGTCCAAGAAAATGTGGTAGATGCTGATTAAATTACCTAAATAAAAATTTTAAATAGTCATTAGAACTGATAGTAACTAATGTATTTGCGTAGCGGTTCCAGGCCAGCTTTGCTGGTCAGGTCATGTCCATATGCTATTGTCAAAATCAAACGAACAATAAATTATGTTTGACAATGTTAAGGTTCTGTCTGTCGATTGTTCTTGTCTATATTTTGTAGAACTTCACTTTAGAATGTCAATGTGTACGTCTTATGTGTTGGAGTAGAGAGGGGGTGAGGTTTGACGTCATTTCCGCACTGATGCCTGGGAACTATGTTTCTAGATCATAGAAAATCATGTATTGAAATGTACAATGCAACTACTGAAACTAATAAAACTGCTCATTTTTAGAAAATAATCTAACTGCTTTTGAAATGTTGTTGCAGAACACGACGGCTACAACCACCATGACGAAAACAACGACCGCGAGGAAGTTGTACGGTCGAGATCTGTCCGACTATGAGCGAATGGACGTGGATGAACTTCTGTCCCAATTAACACCTGAAGAACTTGACATTCTCTCCAAAGACGTTGATCCAGATGTAAGATACTACACAATTTTGGCTGACTGCTTTTTATCTTGCCTTGACTGTTTTCTTAAGTCCTTGGTCGGAGTTAGGGCTCATGGATGGCAGGATTTGTGAAATCTGTCAACTGCCTTGTCACTCAGCAAGAACCAATAGGAAAATTGTCTTCTAAGTAGTTTTAGATTCTATTTTTACACGATTAGAAAAATATTTACACGCGTGATACAGCTACAGGATTTATGTGGGCTGTTGTACAATATAAAATTTAGATTTCTAGGTTAGTTGAGTATTTGCAATGAAATAACAGACAAATTTATGTTTCAAGGACAATCTCCTGCCAGCTGATCAACGCACAAGCTACGCCTGTGAAAAGAATCCGACGGGGCCACTAAATCGAAAACAATTAATTGACTACATAAACAAAATCGCAAAGGAGACACCCGACCTCCCTGAGCTGCAGCCATTTATCAAGGGAACGCTTCGAGGGAAAAAATATATTGCACCCGAGAAGCCTATGTCGAAGCAAGAAGAAGAAATTGCGATTGACTTGGGGGATGAATATGAGTCAGCTTTAACCTCAGCTTCAGAAGAAGAGCTCGTCGACCTTGCTGGTAAATGATGAGAATAAAATTCTAGCTTTCAGCAGTAAATAGATTGTAGAATAAGATTCTGTTCATGTTCGAATGGCGAGTTAAAAGCTTTTTTTAGCTCATTCCATACACATTCCGACCTCTAAGTTGGAACATTGCTTTTTTACTCCTTCGAGATATTGTCGGTTTGGTTTCGTAAAGTTCACTGGTAACTGATTTTTTTTCGGTTGAGATGAGAATTCATTAAATGTGATCATGTATCATGTGTATCATGACAATTCTTGATTCATATGAAATATGAATGAAATACCTGAAATAGTTCCATTCTGTAGGGTTTCGGTTTCGTGGTTGAAAGGATACCATTACGTAGTATTTTCCCCAGACTATGCTCGTCTTTCAATAATTTATTTTACTACATTTTATTGCAGCAATTTTGGGTTTCCACTCAATGATGAATCAGGAGCAGTATCACTCCTCGCTTCTAAATAAGGGATCGAAGTCGGGTCTGGGTTGGAATGGCACGGCGAAAGCCTACCAACCGAAAGCTTTGCCATTTGAACCACCGAATATGACAGACGTCGAGAAGTCCATCAAGCAAGTCCGAGATGACGACTACAACCTAATCAAGTTGAACTTGAATAATATCCCAGTAAGTCAATTCAAGGCTGAATGTTGTAGAGTTGGCATTCATGTCACGATGTCGCCGTCGCGGTACTCCATTTCTATTAACACATGTTGTGTCACTGATTCGCTGCTGCGAAGGCCTCCACGGTCCGCTTGTAGAGAATTTTAATTAATAACTATATCCAGAGGAAAACAGTGAATGGATAATGTGCTTATGATATGACGAAACTGCTGCTCATTTTTAAACTTTTGGGATTGTCCATCTCTAATTGACTTGTCCTTTCATAATTATTATTATTTCATGTCAAACCTGTGATCTATTGGCGTAGAATTTTACTCACATTATATCTTGATTACAGATTTCTGACGTCCAATTCGCAGCCCTCTTTGACGCCGTAAAATCCAACACCCATTTGGAGCACTTGAGTTTGAGCAACACGGGTCTTGCAGACAAAGCGGGACTGTTGCTGGCAGATGTCCTTGAGAAAAATGCTTCACTCAGAAGCATTAAGTAATATTTCTAATTCTATTTTCTTTCCAAGAAGGTTTTTGTTGGCAACCTTCACATTTCAATCTTAGAGAGTTGTAGGTTTCCACTTTTATCAAATGATTTGCTTAAAACTAAAATAACTCGAGCAAAATGTGAGCGATTCGGAATAATGAGTTTGTATTGCCCGTACTTTCTGTACGTGCAAATCAAATATAGTTGAAGCTAAAAATTTTTGATATATCCGCATAAAATTAAATTTCTTAAGAACTAAATACAGTAGTCATATTCCATGACCAATTCAATTCACCGAATCCAATCCTAATAAAATACTTTTTATTTCAGCATCGAGACGAACAGTTTAAATCCCTTGACGATAACTATTCTTGTGAAATCTCTGTTGAGTCAGAAATACATTGAGGAATTTAGGGCCTCCAATCAAGTAAGTATACGAGTCTGAGTAATTCTTTGAAGATTGAATGAATCTCACGCAGTAAGTTCTAATATTTTCAGAATGTGACAAAAATATTAATTTGTATTTAAACTTACAGCGACAACAGACATTGGGCAACAAAATTGAAATGGAGATCACCAGCTTAGTTGAACAAAACCCCACGATTCTACGGCTAGGACTCCACTTGGAATACAACGATGCTAGAAATCGTGTAGCCACACATTTGCAACGAAACCTTGACAGAAGTAAGTATTGTGCAAAGAATATGCTAATTGCACAATTACCTCATTCACACTTTATTTTATTGATAAGCGTTTTTCGAGCTATTTGGGTCAGTGTCAACAGAATAGTACGTCGATTCTGCGTTATCAACGTATTTACAATTCCTTCTTGGCTTCATTCGATTTAGGTATTTGGCAGGGGGTCAGACTTTTATTGGAAAGGAATTATGATGAGACTCTGTTTAGATGTAGGAAGTCTGATCGCTCTGAAATGCACCTATTGCAACAATTGAGCGACCTTAAAGTAGCTTAGTGTCGTGTTACAAAAAGAATAGGATGCGCTCTACTTTCTTCTTCCTGTTACTGTATCTATCTTTTCTTTCATTTATTCTTGTACTCAATCAATCACTGTGACCTGCGATCTACTCTGAAGGGCGCCTTAACTTGAGGGTGAATATCAGGAGAAGTAGTGACGGTACCCGTATTTTGGAAACAGAGTAATGCAATGTAAGACTTTATTTTCGAGATGTGATCCATGTTAGCTTCACAAAACCGTCTTTACATGGCGCTTCCTCGTACAACTTACTCTTCTGAAACAGAATGAGTGTTAATGTATTACATGGTTTTGTAACTACTATTTGTGATTTAACTTCGAATACGTCTTCATCAATTTTTAGCACCTGATTTTTAACGTTGGTTTTAACTACCGATTGTGTTCATTTTTAACATGGAGTCGTAAGCTGACCAAATGTTGTTTTACCCTTCGATTTTATGTGTACTTTTGTACCCTTCACTTGCTATCTTTCAATTTCTTGTACACCTTGTCCAATATATATATCGCAGTCAAGGGTCAGAATTGCAGGATCAAATTTGGTCCTTCCGTCCTCTGCTCACCCTAGCCAAACCCTGCCAAGATATGGAAGCGAAGGAGCACAAATCTCTCCATTGCCAGGTTGATTTCTTTGCTCGCATGGTGTGTTGTGTGATTAATCAGTAACAGAATTCTGCAGACATTCAGTTACAATAAATTAGTGTAGGTTGTTTAACAAGGTTGCACTAGTGTGTTTACTATTAACTACAGTATTAGTTAAATATTGTTATGCTTCTAACTAATCGCATGGTGTTACTATTTATGTTTGGTCTTTCAGAACGCTTGAAAAGAATTGGTCGTGCCAATTGAAACTCTTAATGGAGTCACTCTTCAAAAGAAGGTAATATTCAATATTTCAGACTTGAGTTCACGAAAAGTTACAAATTTCACTATTTAAACTATACCTGGTTATCTATGTTATTCATGTTTCTAAAATGCTTGTAAAATAACCCAATCCTTTTCGTTGCTTCAGTTATTTTCATCCAGTGAACGGATTGTTTTTCTTTTCAATTTGTCGCAGTTGGCTTGTGGCTCAAACTTGCTTGCTTAAAATGTGAATCACAGCTCGAGTGGTGCTCAGGCCCGACGTCGATAAAACTTGAGGTGGTAATTAATACAAGGAATTTGAGAATAATTCTACTGAAATTGTGAACTACTCTCTTTGATTGGTTAGAAATCATTGATGGGATGGAATGATAAGTTCCAAAATTTCGTAACTAGAATGTTCGTTTTAGGCGCTGCATTGTGTGTTTTGCATTTGCAAATGTTTAGTACATTCGTTCCTTGTTTTAAATTTTCAGAACGCAGATCAAAGCGAATTGGTTGACTCACACAAATTCAAGCTAGTGTATTGGGGGAAACAGGATTTTGAATACTATTTCGAAAAGACTATAATCGCTTGAGTTTTCAATGTACGTCCAGTAAAATTTATATTGTGTCGTCTGTATTGTTTGTTTACCCTTTGGTGTGCCTTTCGGTGAACAAGGGAAGAATGATTGTCAAATTTTATGAGTCGTTCAAGCGATGTTCCCAAAGAATATTAATTATCTGATTGTTAAAATTGAGATACTAATGTGATGTGGAAATAATGTTATTCGTTGTTAAGATTTTCAAAGTTGAGAGGGATATGCGATCTCTCCTGTCGACTTAATTAAGTAGAGAGTGAGCGTTTTATTAATTTTTTTTCTCGAGAAAAGGTAATTTAATTTACACATTTGAGGCACACTGCAATGTATTATTCGTATTCATTGACTGACTAAGTGCATAACGAGTCTAAGAAATTAAGAGGCTCTTCCGAAATTTACGAATACGATTAGTTAAAAGGGATGTGATGTGAGGATGACGTGGGAGGAAGGGAAGACTGATCTTTTACGCGACCTCCCGAAGGTAATTTTGAGAATTTTGTGTGAGGAATTGAAGCACTAATTCTTGGTTTCTACTAGTCGTGTGTTTAACCCTAGCCTAGAGTTTGAGATTTTCTGATTTGTGGTTTGGAAGGAATTCATAGCGGACTGAATTTTACAGGATATTTTTAGTATCAACTTGGTGTTTGGTTTACAGTGCATTTGTTCTGCTTTTATACCATCGATCCTATTGTGCTTTTGTCTTGTCCTGTCTTGTGATGCTTGTCTTGTCTTTGTCTACGACCTTCTAAAAACATTTTCTTACTAGCGAGCAACAATTTTTGAAAAATTCTTCTTTTTTTGCTCAGACAAATGTTTAGTCTGGGAATAGAAACTGAAATTTATGCCATAATTAATCGCCTGGATTTAAAGATTGGTTTTGGTCAAGTTACGCCATATCACTAAATACACGAGTGACGACTCGAGTCTATTTGAAAATTGTTTTTTGCTTCGTCTGCCAAGATTTTTATAGTTTCTGAACAATGCAACTCTAACTTAAATGTTAATTTTTGGTCAACTTTTTTCAGCTCGTTTGCAAAGGATGGGTCGAGCTCCACGAAATTTGGTTCAAGGATTTACTACACGTAACCCTTCCTTCTTTGAAAAGTAAAGTTGAATTATCCTCGCCGAGCTGTGCTTTAAAAATGTAGTATTGTTAAATACCATCTATCTTCCATTTTGTTTGTTGACAAAAATATGTCCATCCTAGGTTGTCAATTAAAGGGTCTACTTTTAGTGCAGCAACTTTAAGTTTAGACCGGTACTAAAATATCTACTAAAGATTTAAATTATATTCAGATTTTGAACCAGGGAATCAGTTTTTGTCATCGGGTTCTCGATTTAAAATTTAAAACACAAACTATTTATGTTGAGATTAATAGTATTTTAGCTTTGTTGTTCTTGTTTTCTTCTGGAAAATCAAAATTGTGATTCATTTATGACGTGCACTGTTAATTACGATTTAAATCTAGCATCATTCATTATTAATGCAGAAAAATGTTGTCACAGTTTTGGAAATCGGTGCATTTAAAATTGAGTTTCTGCAGCTATTTCACGTTTTAAAAATTATGTAAGGCAGAAATAATCCTGTCCTCCAAGAAACCGTACATCGACTTTTTTTAAAAAAGCTTTCAGCTTTACGAGGATGGAATCAGGAAGGATAATTATTCGATTGGTATACCTGATACCACAAAACAGTGAGTTTATGCGTATCAGCTGCACATGAAATGTGCAAGTCTTGTGTATTGTTGTGAACGTCTGCTCCTTTCCTTTAAGTTTATGTCTTAGCTTTAGGACTTATTGTGCATGTAAATGAGTAAATACAATAAATGATTTCTACCAAAACAAATCATTTCGGTATTTATATAAAAAAAAAACTTGCATTTCACAACAGTTTTCACAAATTCCAATTTCGATCGTCAACAATGGCGAAACTATCATCTCCAAAATTGGACGGTATTGTCTTTCGAGCAAGTCAAGATTGTATCTCCGTGATAGCTGAATGCCTAAAAATATAAGGGCATGTTTAGGAGTTGTTGTTTTTACACACTATTTCTATTTTCTCACCGCATAAAACACATTGTCTGTATGAACTGCTAGGGTTTGTAGGCAATCGCCTGATTCTGAATGCCAAATTTTTGAATTGTTGTCCTCACTGCTACTCAAAATAAAACCACCAGTTGGACTGAAGGCAACAGTATTGACAGGGCCTTCATGAGCTTGAATATTTTGTAGTGTGGAACCAGTGCCGACATCCCAAACAACAATTCTGCCATCCTTGCAGGCACTCGCCAAAATGTTGCCAGCATTATTGAATTGCACATCAGAAACCTATATATATTTTAATTTTAAAATTGTACATTAGTCCGTATTATGGAAATTATGGTTAAAATGATTTAAGAAATATTGGGCAAACCTGGTCGTTGTTGTCTGCGAAAACAGCAAGGCACTGATTCGTACTTCGGACATCCCACAGTCGGACCTGTTCAAAAAATAGCCAGAACTTTTTTATTGAGTTGAACTTACACAACACAATTTTAATGTGAAATCGAACAGTGTGGTCCAGCGAGCAAGAAGCTACTTTGGTTCCTCCGAAATTAACAGAGCATTTCATGATTTCTGCCTTGTGCCCAGTCAGATAGTCTATTAAATTTCCACTTCGAAGATCCCAAAGCCCTAATTTGGAGTCAAATGAACCCGTGAGCAGAGTTGTACAATTTCGATCAAAACAAACGTTGTTCACTCCAGCACCGTGCCCCGTGAAAGTGTACATGGCGATTCCTGTATCAATTTCCGAATTTCCAAATTTTGAACATTTCGATATCGAATTATTTAATCGTTGTACCATTGGTAAGGTCAAAAACGCTGGCACTTCTATCATTTGACCCTGAGGCACAAAGAAGGCAATCTGTGCTGAATTGAAGGGTCTGAATTTCTCCTCCGGCAGGACTTTGGAGGACATGAATGCATTCATTGAAATTTTCGTTTCGCAAATTTTCATTCCACAGGCGCAAAGTACCATCATACGAACCGCTGAGCACTTTGTCCCTAAACATAATAGTCTTGGATCAAACTTTGCAATATTTATCGGGAAACACAAAACATGTCAAAAAACCTACCCAGTATTATTAAAACTAACGCAACAAACTGCATCATAATGTCCAGTTAAATTCCCTCTGATTGAACCGGATTGATCCCAGATTTTAACCGTTTTGTCATAGGCAGCCGTTGCACACTTCTCCCCGTCTCGACTAATACAGGCTGCGAGGACCGGCATTGAATGAACTCGAATAGGTAGACAAACAGGTTCATAGCGTTTGCTAAATTCATGTTTAGTCTTTGCTTTTAATTTCTCCAGGCAGTGAATGAGTGTCGGTTTGTTGTAAGCATTGAGAAGTGGTTCGTTTTCCATAATTTTTTCAACCATTCGGTCCAATTTAGAACGGCTTTGTAATTCAAGGAGATCAATTGTTTTCTCCCGAACTTTCTTAGTAGTCTCATTTGTGTATTCTAAAATCAAGCCGGGAGGATAATATCGCAAATGAATCCATGTCAATTTGATGTTAGTGGCTGGTGAATCGCCTTGGCTAGAACAAAACTTTGCCGCTGACTTTTTCCCTTTAACTTTACGAAATGTTTTTGCCTTCTCCATTGCCGTCCGTTAATCACTACTAAAAAAACGTTATAAACTAATTTTAGAAGTGAATTGCGCTAGTACTATCGTAATTTGTAGGCAATTTCTTTTGGGAATTCGTGTGCCGTGTGAATGATCATCTATTGATAAAACATGGGACAAGAGCTATAGCAACTCTCCAATTGAGCAACCATTACAGAAAATGAACTGGAATGACAAAGTCCTGAGTTGTTGTTCAATATTTATAAATTAAATGTGGTCCATATTTCAGCAGCATTCTATCCAGGTCAATAATTCATTTTTGAATAAATTAATTTTTATAGTTTTTACAAAATGCGACAAAATTTTCCGTAGCAGAAATAAATGCTGAATCTCCTATTTAGACGAACGCTTTCACCGGCGCTGGGAGTTCATGAGTTTGTTATTGCGCCATGCCGAGATGCGGAGCAGTGCCAGCAGTGGGAACTGGGAACACGCGAGCCGACCCGGATTCGGTGAATCAATATCGATTAATTCTTCGCACAACAAGAACGTTCTTATTTTTATCCTGAGTTTAACAATCCTCTATTTTTAATTTTTGTACAGTTGTTTTCAGTGCAAAAACAAACAGACTAACCAAAATGACTTTAGCTATAGTGCGACGAATTATTTGTGAAAAAGGTAATTCTGAAATTGTGCCAAGAGGTCCACGGAGCGATGTGCAGAGATATCGTCTCTCACGTTTGTATGAATTGTTGGTTGTGCTCCGCATCATTCTCACACTTCACATGCAAACCGGTTGGATTCATCAGGATGAATTCACAAACTCGCTTGAGTTAATTGCAGGTAATTATGAATACATGAGTAATTACGTAATATTTCTTTTTCGAATTATTTCAAGGATCGAATCAATACGAAACTGAACACGTTTCGATGAAAGTTTTTGCCCTGAGTTTATTGCAGTCTAATTTGTTACAATTTGCGGTTAGATATTTTTTGTATTTTTCTGTAGCCAAAGAGCTACAGATTCAAAATGTGAGTTCATCCAATAAATATTAGTTTTAGCTAGCTCGACAGCTTCTTCAACAGCTGCACTCCCGAAACCAAATTCACCTTCATGATCCGTTTGGAATTTTTCCAACTGTTCATAACGTCAAATTTAGCAGTAAATATTAGCAGGATCAAATCGCATTATAAAATTTCTCGAAACTTACCTTTTCTAATTCTGAC